>SZWC01004284.1:66365-118458 GCA_023375785.1 Penium margaritaceum
AATGCCTTGACAAAGTTGGCATGTGCCACTGACCATGACCACAAATTTTACCAAGTACCTTAAACGGCTATGAATCATAACACGAGCCAACCACGGTCAGAGTGTCCAGTCACAGTGCACATAAACTGGGTATGGCCTTGCAGGTATAAACAAGTTAGAATACGGGTGGCTCGGTGTGGCTGTTGTGTGCAATGCCTTGACAAAGCTGGCATGTGCCACTGACCATGACCACAAATTTATCCAAGTGACTTTTACTTCTATTGATCATAACACGAGTCCGCCACGGTCAGAGTGTCCAATCACAGTGCAGATGTACTAGGCATGATCTTGCAGGGACAAACAAGGTAGAATACTGGTGGCTCGGTGTGGCTATTGTGCGCAATGCCTAGACAAATGTGGCATGCGCCCCTGGCCATGACCACAACGTTTACCAAGTGACTTTAACTTCTACGATTTGTAACACGAGTCAGCCATGGTCAGAGTGCCCAATCACAGTACACATCTAATATGCATGACCTTGCAGGTATAAACAAGGTAAAAAACCGGTGGCTTGGCACGGCTATTGTGCGCAATTCCTTGACAAAGTTGGCATGTGCCACTAACCATGACCACAAATGTATGCAAGTGACTTTTACGTATATTGGTGATAACACGAAAAGCCACGGCCAGGGTGTCCAATCATAGTGCAGATGTACTAGGCATGATCTTGCAGGTACAAAAAAAGTAGAATACTGGTGGCTCGGTGTGGCTATAGTGCGTTATGCCGAGACAAAGTTGGCATGTGCCACTGACCATGACCACAAATGTACCCGAGTGACTTTTACTTCTATTGATCATAACACGAGTCAGCCACGGTCAGAGTGTCCAATCACAATGCAGATGCACTAGGCATGATCTTGCAGGTTCAAACAAGGTAGAATACTGGTCGCGCGGTGTGGCTATTGTGCACAATGCCTCGACAAACTTGGCATGTGCCACTAACCATGACCACAAAGTTTACCAAGTACCTTAAATGGCCATGAATCATAACACGATTCAGCCACGGTCAGAGTGTCCAACCACAGTGCAGATATAATGGGCATGACCTTGCAGGTACAAACAAGGTAGAATACTGGTGGCTCGGTGTGGGTATTGTGCGCAATACCTTGACAAATTTGGCATGTGCCACTGACCATGACCACAAATGTATCCGAGTGACTTTTACTTCTATCGATCATAACACGAGTCAACCACAGTCAGAGTAGCCAATCAAAGTGCATATGTACTAGGCATGATCTTGCAGGTGCAAACAAGGTAGAATACTGGTGGCTCGGTGTGGCTATTGAGCGCAATGCCTTGACAAAGTTGGCATGTGCCACTGACCATGACCACAAAGTTTACCAAGTGACTTTAACTTCAACAAATCGTAACACAAGTCAGCCACAATCAGAATGCCCAATCACAGTGCATATCAAATATGCATGACCTTGCAGGTGTAAACAAGGTAAAATACCGGTGGCTTGGCACGGCTATTGTGCGCAATGCCTTGACAAAGTTGGCATGTGCCACTGACCATGACCACAATGTTTAACAAGTACCTTAAACGGCTAAGAATCATAACACGAGTCAGCCACGGTCAGAGTGTCCAATCACAGTGCAGATGTACTAGGCATGATCTTGCAGATTCAAACAAGGTAGAATACTGGTGGCTCGGAGTGGCTATTGTGTGCAATGCCCTAACAAGGTTGGCATGTGCCACTGACCATGACCACAAAGTTTACCAAGTGACTTTAACTTCTACAAATTGTAACACGAGTCAGCCACAGTCAGAGTGCCCAATCATAGTTCAGATGTACTAGGAATGACCTTAGAGGTATAAACAAGGGAAAAAGCCGGTGGCTTGGCACGGCTATTATGCGCAATGCCTTGACAAAGTTGGCACGTGCCACTGACCATGACCACAATGTTTACCAAGTACCTTAAACGGCTATGAATCATAACACGAGTCAGCCACGATTGTGGTGTCCAATCACAGTACAGATGTACTAGGCATGATCTAAAAGGTACAAGCAAGGTAGAATACTGGTGGCTTGGTGCGGCGTTTGTGCGCAATGCCTTGACAAAGTTGGCATGTGCCACTGACCATGACCACAAATGTATCCGAGTGACATTTACTTCTATTGATCATAACACGAGTCAGCCACCGTCAGAGTGCCCAATCATAGTGTACATCCAATATGCATGGCCTTGCATGTATACACAAGGTGAAAAACCCGTGGCTTGGCACGGCTATTGCACGCAATGCCTTGACAAAAATGCCATGTGCCACTGACCATGACCACAAATTTTACCAAGTACCTTAAACGGCTATGAATCATAACACGAGTCAGCCACGGTCAGAGTGTCCAGTCACCGAGCAGATATACTGGGTATGGCCTTGCAGGTATAAACAAGGTAGAATACGGGTGGCTCGGTGTGGCTGTTGTGTGCAATGCCTTGACAAAGTTGGCATGTGCCACTGACCATGACCACAAATTTATCCAAGTGACATTTACTTCTATTGATCACAACACGAGTCCGCCACGGTCAGAGTGTCCAATCACACTGCAGATGTACTAGGCATGATTTTGCAGGTACAAACAAGGTAGAATACTGGTGGCTCGGTGTGGCTATTGTGCACAATGCCTAGACAAAGGTGGCATGTGCCGCTGACCATGACCACAACGTTTACCAAGTGACTTTAACTTCTACGAATCGTAACACGAGTCAGCCATGGTCATAGTGCCCACTCACAGTACACATGTAACATGCATGACCTTGCAGGTATAAACAAGGAAAAAAACCGGTGGCTTGGCACGGCTATTGTGCGCAATGCCTTGACAAAGTTGGCATGTGCCACTGACCATGACCACAAATGTATGCAAGTGACTTTACGTCTATTGATGATAACATGAAAAGCCACGGCCATAGTGTCCAATCATAGTGCAGATGTACTAGGAATTATCTTGCAGGTGCAAACAAAGTAGAATAGTGGTGGCTCGGTGTGGCTATTGTGCGTTATGCCGAGACAAAGTTGGCATGTGCCACTGACCATGACCACAAATGTATCCGAGTGACTTTTACTTATATTGATCATAACACAAGTCAGCCACGGTCAGCGAGTCCAATCACAGTGCAGATGGACTAGGCATGATCTTGCAGGTGCAAACAAGGTAGTATACTGGTGGCTCGGTGTGCCTTTTGTGCGCAATGCCTTGACAAAGTTGGCATGTGCCACTGAACATGACCACAAAGTTTACCGAGTGACTTTAACTTATACGAATCGTAACACGAGTCAGCCACAGTCAGAATTCCCAGTCACAGTGCATATCCAATATGCATGACCTTGCCAGTATAAACAAGGAAAAAAACCGGTGTCTTGGCACGGCTATTGTAGGCAATGCCTTGACAAAGTTGGCATGTGCCACTGACCAGGACCACAATGTTTACCAAGTACATTCAACGGCTGTGAATCTTAATACAAGTCAGCCACAGTCAGAGTGTCCAATCACAGTGCAGATATATTGGGCATGACCTTGCAAGTATAAACAATGTAAAATACTGGTGGCTTGGTGTCGCTATTGTGTGCAATGCCTTGACAAAGTTGGCATGTGCCACTGACCATGACCACAACTGTATTCAAGTCGCCTTTACTTCTATTGATCATAACACAATTCAGCCACGGTTAGTGTGTCCAATCACAGTGCAGATGCACTTGGCATGATCTTGCAGGTTCAAACAAGGTAGAATACTGGTGGCTCGGCGTGGCTATTGTGCGCAATGCCTTGACAAAGTTGGCATGAGCCACTGACCATGACCACAAAGTTTACCAAGTACCTTAAACGTCTATGAATCATAACACGAGTCAGCCACGGTGAGAGTGTCCAATCATAGTGCAGATATACTGGGCATGACTTTGCAGGTATAAACAAGGTAGAATATTGGTAGCTTGGTGTGGCTATTGTGCGCAATGCCTTGACAAAGTTGGCATATGCCACTGACCATGACCACAAATGTATCCAAGTTACTTTTACATCTATTGATCATAACACGAGTCAGCCACGGTCAGAGTGTCCAATTACAGTGCATATGTACTAGGCATGATCGTGCAGGCTCAAACAAGGTAGAATACTGGTGGCTCGGAATGGCTATTGTGCGCACTGCCTTGACAATATTGGCATGTGCCACTGACCATGACCACAAAGTTTACCAAGTGACTTTAACTTCTACGAATCCTAACACGAGTCAACCATGGTCAGAGTGTCCAATAACAGTGCACATCTAATGTGCATGACCTTGCAGGTATAAACAAGGTAAGAAACGGGTGGCTTGGCATGGCTATTGTGCGCAGTACCTTTACGAAGTTGGCATGTGCCACTGACCATGACCACAAAGTTTACCAAGTGACTTTCACTTGTACAAATCGTAACACGAGTCAACCACAGTCAGAGTGCCCAATCACAATTCAGATGTACTAGGCATGATCTTGCAGGTATAAACAAGGTAAAAAACCGGTAGCTTGGCACGGATATTGTGCGCAATGCCTTGACAAAGTTGGCATGTGCCACTGACCATGACCACAATGTTTACCGAGTACCTTAAACGACTATGACTCGTAACACGAGTCAGCCACAGTCAAAGTGTCCAATCACGGTGCAGATGTACTAGGAATGATCTTGCAGGTACAAAAAAGGTAGAATACTGGTGGCTCGGTGTGGCTATTGCACGCAATGCCTTGACAAAGTTGGCATGTGCCACTGACTATGACCACAAATGTATCCAAGTGACTTTTACTTCGATTGATCATAACACGAGTCAGCCACGGTCAGAGTGCCCAAGCACAATGCATATGTACTAGGCATGATATTGCAGGTGCAAACAAGGTAGAACACTGGTGGCTCGGTGTGGCTATTGTGCGCAACGCCTTGACAAAGCTGGCATGTGCCACTGACCATGACCACAAAATTCACCAAGTGACTTTAACTTCTATGAATTGTAACACGAGTCAGATACCGTCAGAGTGCCCAATCACAGTGCACATTTAATATGCATGACCTTGCAGGTATAAGCACGGTACAAAACCGGTAGCTTGGCACGGCTATTGTGCGCAATGCCTTGAAAAAGTTGGCATGTGCCACTGACCATGACCACAAAGTTTACCAAGTACCTTAAACAGCTATGAATCATAACACAAGTCAGCCACGGTCAGAGTGTCCAATCACAGTGCAAATATTCTAGGCATAACATTGCAGGTATAGACAAGGTAGAACACTGGTGGCTTGGTGTGGCTATTGTGCGCAATGCCTTAACAAAGGTGACATGTGCCACTGACCATGACCACAAAGTTTACCAAGTGACCTTAACTTCTACGAATCGTAACACGAGTCAGCCACGGTAAGAGTGCCCAATCACAGTCCATATGTACTAGGCATGACCTTGCAGGTATAAACAAGGTAAAAAACCAGTGGCTTGGCACGGCTATTGTGTGCAAGGCCTTGAAAAAGTTGGCATGTGCCACTGACCATGACCACAAAGTTTACCAAGTACCTTTAACGGCTATGAATCATAACACGAGTCAGCCACGCTCAGAGTGTCCAATCATAGTGCAGATATACCAGGCATGACCTTGCAGGTATAAATAAGGTATAATACTGGTGGCTCGGTGTGGCTATTGTGCGCAATGCCTTGACAAAGTTGGCATGTGCCACTGACCATGACCACAACTGTATCCAAGTGACTTTCACTTCTACGAATCGTAGCACGAGTCAGCCATAGTCAGAGTGCCCAATCACAGTGCATATCTAATATGCATGACCTTACAGGTAAAAAAAGGTAAATAACTGGTAGCTTGGCACGACTATTATGCGGAATGACTTGACAATGTTGGCATGTGCCACTGACCATGACCACAAAGTTTACCAAGTTCCTTAAACGGCTATGAACCATAACACGAGTACGCCACTGTCAGAGTGTCCAGTCACAGTGCAGATATACTGGGCATGACCTTGCACGTACAAACAAGGTCAAATACTGGTGGCTCGGTGTGTGGCTATTGTGCGAAATGCCTTGACAAAGTTGGCATGTGCCATTGACCATGAACATAAGTGACTTTTACTTCTATTGATCATAACACGAGTCAGCCACGGTCAGAGTGTCCAATCACTGTACACGTCTAATATGCATGACCTTGCAGGTATAAACAATGTAAAAAAACCGGTGCCTTGGCACGGCTATTGTGCGCAATGCCTTGACAAAGTTGGCATATGCCACTGACCATGACCACAAAGTTTACCAAGTACCTTAAACGGCTATGAATCATAGCACAAGTCAGCCACGGTCATAGTGTCCAATCATAGTGCAGACATACTGGGCATAACCTTAGAGGTATAAACAGGGTATAATACTGGTGGCTCGGTGTGGCTATTGTGTGCAATTCCTTGTCAAAGTTGGCATGTCCCACTGACCATGACCACAAAGGTATCCAAGTAACTTCTCCTTCCATTAATCATAACACAGGTCAGCCACGGTCAGAGTGTCCAATCAGAGTGCAGATGTACTAGGCATGATCTTGCAGGTGTAAACAAGGTACAATACTGGTGGCTTGGTGTGGCTACTGTGCGCAATTCCTTGACAAAGTTGGTATGTGCCACTGACCATGACCACAAAGTTTGCCAAGTGACATTAACTTCTAGGAATCATAACACAAGTCAGCAACGGTTAGAGTACCCAATTACAGTGCACATCTCATATGCATGACCTTGCAGGTATAAAAACGGTAAAAAACCGGTGTGTTTGCATGGCTATTGTGCGCATTGCTTTGACAAAGTTGGCATGTGCCATGACCATCACCACAACGTTTACCAAGTGACTTTAAAATCTACGTATTGCAACACGAGGCAGCCACAGTCAGAGTTCCCAATCACAGTTAAGATGTACTAGGCATGACCTTGCAAGTATAAACAAGGTAAAAATCCGGTGGCTTGGCACGGCTATTGTGCGCAATGCCTTGACAAAGTTGGCATGAGCCACTGACCATGACCACAAAGTTTACCAAATACCTTAAACAGCTATGAATCATAACACGAGTCTGCCACTGCCAGAGTGTCCAATCACAGTGCAGACATACTGGGCATGACCTTACAGGTATAAACAGGGTATAATTCTGGTGGCTCGGTGTGGCTATTGTGTGCAATGCCTTGTCAAAGTTGGCATGTGCCACTGACAATGACCACAAATGTATCCAAGTGACTTTTACTTTTATTGATCATAACACAAGTCAGCCACGGTCAGCGAGTCCAATCACAGTGCAGATGGACTAGGCATGATCTTGCAGGTGCAAACAAGGTAGTATACTGGTGGCTTGGTGTGCCTTTTGTGCGCAATGCCTTGCTAAAGTTGGCATGTGCCACTGAACATGACCACAAAGTTTACCGAGTGACTTTAACTTCTACGAATCGTAACATGAGTCAGCCACAGTCAGAATGCCCAGTCACAGTGCATATCCAATATGCATGACCTTGCCGGTATAAACAAGGTAAAAAACCGATTGCTTGGCACGGCTATTGTACGCAATGCCTTGACAAAGTTCGCATGTGCCACTGACCATGACCACAATGTTTACCAAGTACATTCAACGGCTGTGAATCTTAACACGAGTCAGCCACAGTCATATGTCCAATCACAGTGCAGATATATTGGGCATGACCTTGCAAGTATTCACAAGGTAAAATACAAGTGGCTTGGTGTCGCTATTGTGTGCAATGTCTTGACAAAGTTGGCATGTGGCACTGACCATGACCACAAATGTATTCAAGTGGCCTTTACTTATATTGATCATAACACAAGTCAGCCACAGTTAGTGTGTCCAATCACAGTGCAGATGTACTTGGCATGATCTTGCAGGTTCAAACAAGGTAGAATCCTGGTGGCTCGGCGTGGCTATTGTGCGCAATGCCTTGACAAAGTTGGCATGTGCCACTGACCATGACCACAAAGTTTACCAAGTGACTTTAACTTCTACGAATCGTAACACGAGTCAGCCAAAGGCAGAGTGCCCAATCACAGTTCAGATGTTCTAGGCATGACCTTGCAGGTATAAACAAGGTAAAAAGCCGGTGGCTTGGCACGGCTATTGTGCGCAATGCCTTGACAAAGTTGGCATGTGCCACTGACGATGACCACAAAGTTTAGCAAGTACCTTAAACGGCTATGAATGATAACACGAGTCAGCCACGGTCAGATTGTCCAATCACAGTGCAGATGTACTAGGCATGGTCTTACAGGTACAAACAAGGTAGAATACTGGTGGATCGGTGAGGCTTTTGTGCGCAATACCTTGACAAAGTTGGCATGTGCCACTGACCATGACCACAAATGTATCCAAGTGACATTTACTTCTATTGATCATAACACGAGTCAGCCACGGTCAGAGTGCCCAATCATAGTGCACATCTAATATGCATGACCTTGCATGTATAAACAAGGTAAAAATGCGGTGGCTTGGCACAGCTATTGTGCGCAATGCCTTGACAAAGTTGGCATGTGCCACTGACCATGACCACAAATGTATCCAATTGACTTTTACTTCTATTGATCATAACACGAGACAGCCACGGTCAGCGTGTCCAATCCCAGTGCAGATATACTAGGCATAATCTTGCACGTACAAACAAGGCAGAATACTGGTGACTCGATGTGGCTATTGTGCGCAATGCCTAGACAAAGGAGGCATGTGCCACTGACCATGACCACAATGTTTACCAAGTGACTTTAACTTATACAAATTGTACCATGAGTCAGTAATAGTCAGAGTGCCCAATCACAGTTCAGATGTACTAGGCATGACCTTGTAGGTATCAACAAGGTCAAAAACTGGTGGCTTGGCACGGCTACTGTGCGCAATGCATTGTCAAAGTTGGCATGTGCCAGTAACCATGACCACAAAGTCTACCAATTACCTTAAACGGCTATGATACATAACACCAGTCAGCCACGGTCAGACTGAGCAATCACATCGGAGATATACTCGGCATGATCTTGCAGGTATAAACAAGGTAGAATACGGGTGGCTCGGTTTGGCTATTGTGTGCAATGCCTTGACAAAGTTGGCATGTGCCACTGACCATAACAACAAAGATTACCAAGTGACTTAAAATTTTACAAATCATAACACGATCAGCTACAGTCAGAGTACCCAATCACATTGCACATCTAATATGCATGACATTGCAGGCATAAACAGGGTAAAGTAACAGTTTATTGTCACGGCTATTGTGCGCAATGCCTTGACAATGTTGGCATGTGCCACTGACCATGACAACAAAGTTTACCAGGTGACTTTAACTTATGTGAATCGTAACATGAGTCAGCCACAGTCAGAGTGCCCAATCACAGTTCAGATGTACTAGGCATGACCTTGCAGATATAAAAAATGTAAGAAACAGGTGGCTTGGCATGGCTATTGTGCGCAATGCCTTGACAAAGTTGGCATGCGCCACTGACCATGACCACAAAGTTTACCAAGTGACTTTAACGTCTACGAATCGTAACACGAGTCAGCCACGGTCAGAGTGCCCAATCACAGTGCACATATAATACGCATGACCTTGCAGGTATAAACAAGTAAAAAAACCGGTGGCTTGGCACAGATATTGTGCGCAATGCCTTGACAAAGTTGGCATGTGCCATTGACCATGACCACAAAGTTTACCAAGTACCTTAAGCGGCTATGAGTCATAACACGTTTCAGCCACGGTCTGAGTGTCCAATCACAGTGCACATCTACTACGCATGACCTTGTAGGTATTAATAGGGTATAATACTGGTGGCTCGGTGTGGCTATTGTGCGCAATGCCTTGACAAAGTTGGCATGTGCCACTGACCATGACCACAAATGTATCCAAATGACTTTTACTTCTATTGATCATAACATGAGTCAGCCAAAGTCAGAGTGTCCAATCACAGTGCAGATGTACTAGGCATGATCTTGCAGGTACAAACAAGGTAGGATACTTGTGGCTCGGTGTGGGTATTGTGCCCAATGCCTTGACAAAGTTGGCATGTGTGTCAAGTACAATTCATCCGCAGCTCTGCAGAAGAGGCCACCAGCGGAATGGCGAATCGGGGCAGCCTAAGATCCGCGCGCAGGATGCTGGCTCCCGCGGACTCGGTTGAGCGAGGGGTAGCACGGGATCCAAGGAAGACAAAGACTAGGGTGCTTGCAGGAGAGCCGCCGCAGGTTAACGCAACTCGCCTGCGGTGGTTCCTCTAATACAAACACTTGTGACAAGGCGGGAAGCGGTGGCGGGAAAATCCGCGGTGCAAGAAGAACAAGGGCTTCTTCCATAGCACAATCCGCAGCTACTGACAGTGAACAGTCAGGGCAGCGGAGGGACCGAGCAATCAGGGGAGAAACATTCAATCAGCATGAGTGACCCAGCATTGATCACGGAGGAGCTCCTGGAGACGCACCGCAGAAGGCGAAGATTCAAGGAAGAACACAAAGAACCGCGTGCACGAGCCGCGGATGAAGAAAGTGACCAGCAGAAGATAGGCAGTGTGTGTGTGTGTGTGTGGTTGGGACGAGACCCGCGGTGCGTAGCCGCACCGTGTGGAGTCCAAGTAGAAGGAAAGATGATGTGAGAGAGATGAGACCGACGGCGTGTAGACACGCCGTGCGGAATCCCAAGTAGAAAAGGGCCTCACTAGCAGTAGCACAAGTGCAACTCAGTCTTGCTTGCATCCAAGCATTCTGTGTACTGCGCATCACAAACTTTTATCAAAAGCATTTCACCAACTCCCATGTGTGTCCTCCGCCCACTGCCCTCTTGCCTTCCATTGCTCGCGGAGTCTGATCCGCTGACTAGGGGACTACGCGTGTGAAGGACCAAAAGCCCGAGTGGAGTGAGCTGCCGTCGGTGTCCCTTGCTTACACACGTCCGCGGAACAAGGGTTCCGCGGAGAGGAGTCGGACGCCACGGGGTGGTGGACTCCCGGGTGGGAAGAAGTGGACCACGGAGCTGCACACATCGGTGAGGTTCCCGTGCATAAGTCCAGACCTGTAGTTCGCAAAGTTGTGCACAGTCTGAAATTGGCGCGGAAGCGTCGCGGCCTATCTTAACTGCATAGTAGTAGTGGTGGAAGTGCCTGATCCGTGGAATAGCGCGGAGCGCAGATATCCGCGGAGAAAATCAAGGACGCGGTAAAATTGGGGGTATCAGTGTCATGGTGCGGTGAGCGTAGACTGTTCTTTGCTCTTTGCCAGCAGAAATGCACGTGCCTTTCAGATCAGTCGTTGATGTCGGTGGCCAGCTTTGTGCATCAGGACACCGGGCGACGGCAGCAGCAACCATCAGCGTGGTGCTTCTTGCCACGACGGGCCGCGACCTACGCGGGAAATAGGGACTCCTCACCGGTGCTATCCCGCACGCCAATCAGCTCGTCACTAGGCTCCGATCCGCTCGTTCAGCACCTGCGAGTGACCGAGTGGCTGGAGCAACTGCACTGGCGCCTCATCATGGATGCGCTGGGCAAACACGTGGAGGTGGAGAGCATCCAGAGCTCCGACAGCCATGGATCGGCCCAGCATCAGCAGGGACAACTGGGCCAACATAATGTGCCGCTTGGGATGCAGTGGTTCTCTGATGCACAACCTTCACTGGAGGTATCCTCCGGTGGTGGAGAACTTGAGGCCTATCGCGGACTGGTGCATCGGCGTCGTGGAGGGCAGCAGCAGCAGGTTACTGGTGGAACAGAGTTGCAGCCTGTACACCCGCCCACACATCCGCAACCCTTACCACTGAGCCCCGAGGATTCAAGGATCCCCGAGGCACCAGCACTGGACGAGCAGCAGATCTCAGCGCAACTGCAGCGGGGGGGGACTCCCAGCCCCAGCTTTTGGAATGCCACAGGACATGAATCCGCCGCAGCAACTGGCTGGGGCAATCATGGGAGCCATGGCT
Organism: Penium margaritaceum; assembly: GCA_023375785.1. Classification (NCBI taxonomy): domain Eukaryota; kingdom Viridiplantae; phylum Streptophyta; class Zygnematophyceae; order Desmidiales; family Peniaceae; genus Penium; species Penium margaritaceum. Next base: position 78,344 of record SZWC01004284.1, read on the forward strand.
GCGGAACCTTCTGTGCCCAGCTTGTAGCAGCAGCAGATGGCTACATCGGCACAGCCCACGAGAAGCATGCAGATGGGGATGCCTGTATCCGTGCAGGCATCAAGAGACACACCGTCACTGGTGAACGGGCTCCCCGTGAGTCAGACTCCTCCGACCATGGGAATGACAACCACAGGGGCGGCCGCGCAAGTCCAGGCAATTGGCGTGGCTCCGCCACCAAGGTACTTGCTGAAGCCGCACATGGGGGGCGGATAGGCAGGGATGGCGCCACAGCCCCCCGCGTCTGGGCCGGTGCAGCCGCATACGCCACAGCCAAATCTGGTCACCCTGCCAACCAGAGCGCCCCCGCAGCAACCTGCATCCAGTGCACCACCACAGCAGCAGGTGATGGTGAGCACTATGCAGACGGGAGCCATGTCGCATCTGCTTGCAGCGGGACTGCAGCAGCCAATACATCCGCCACCGCAGTTCACGATGCAAGTGGGGGCGATGGCAAGGCCCTCCGTAGTCACACAACCGCCACAACAGATGTCCCAGCTCGGAGGGGATGCCACATACTAGGGGAACACGGCCCTACCTCCCCTGACCGGGACCCAACCAACGAATCATCAGCAGCAGACGATCGGAGCCGCAGCACAGCTGACAACCCAGACGCAGCCTCCCGCGGCCACACCAGCCCTGTGGACAACCCAGACACAACAGCAAATGGGCCCAACACCGATGGGAACGATGCCGCACGCGCTTGTACCCAACATGTTGCCGCAGCCACCCATGCCAGGTCACCATCTGCTTGTTGGAACAATGCCAGGCGGAGCGGTGCCTCAGGCCTCGCTGTCAATGCCACAGTTAACGGCACAGAGCCATTTGTACCCGCCCCCGCAGCAGATACAAGGGAATCCGCACCTGGCCGCCAACACTGGACCAGTCGTCCCTCTCCACCCCGCGGCGACGGCCCCACCTACTCAGACGTACTGGGTACCCCAGACAGTGGCGCCACCGGTACAAGGGACTCAGGTCATACCGCCTGGGACAACATTCTTCTCCACACCCTACATAGCCTCCACACCCGCTCCCTCTTCCTGGTACATGCCTCTCCCTCCCACGCAAGCAAATATTCCCATGCCCGCGGGGCAGCTCCAGATGCCGGTCCCTCCGAGTGGATACTCCGCGGCTCCACCTGCAACCCTTGCCCCGCCACGTGCTATGACTGAGTTGACGACTAACCCAAGCACCGTACCGCAGCTGCAATACATCCGTCATGAGTCCGCCAACATTCTTCAGCTGGACTCCTTCAAAGGTGCCCCGGAGGAAGACCCCTGGGTCCGGTTCAAACAAATCACCTGATACGTTAGCATCGGCCGGATTTCGTCTGACCTCTGTCTCGCCACCGCACAACTCCACCTTCAAGGAGCGGCAGCGGACTGGTACAACGAACGAACACCTTTTCCATATTTTGAAGACTTTGGCAACGCCCTCATAGAGCGCTTCAACTAATTGATAAAAGAAGAAGCGCTGCGGAAGATTGAGAAGGGGGTCATGCGCAAGGACGAAGACATCCACAGATTCTTGGACCAATTCCTGACCTGCCGCTGTGGCTTCTGCTGCAGAACCTCATCCGTGCACTTCCAGATGAGATCAGCAGTCTCATGATCACTGAACGCTACCTATCATTATAGGATGCGGTGCGGGACGCTGCGGCTATCTTCACCAGACAGCGGTCGACCCGACAATACCAGGGCGCTAATACCCACACACCTTCATCTTCGGACGTTCCACCTCCAAAACAACAGAAGCCAAAAGCCTGCTACACGTGCCAGAGCCTAAACACATCACTCGTGAATGTCCTCGCAAGCGACAAGCGGCTCCGCGCCTTGAGCGAGTTTCCCATGATCCTCTGGTCCAGCAATGGCAGCAGTACTACAACCAGGCGTGGCCGGGCTAAGAGCAGCAGCATCGACCACAGCAACAGCAGCAACTACAGCCACCGCATCCGCCCCCCACACGACAAGACCAGGCGGCTCAGGGAGCGAGTCAGGGCATCTTGCCAAATCCGCCGCAAAACCCCGCGGCCGACGCTCGCAATGTGAAGCTGAGATTGCCCACGGTAGAGGATGAGACTACCGAGATGGCACCAACGCCTGAGGCGACGGAGCTCATCACACGTGTCCGTCGAATCGAACTCCGCGGATGGGGTCTACAAGAAGCTGCATAGCTCCAAGACGACCTGCAGCGACGAGCTGCTTTCGCTTCCGCGTCCACTTCGCTTTGTGACATTGCCTCACCCTTCGCTTCCACTCCGTGCTCGGATTACCTCATTTTCCTGTCAACTCTGACCGTGGCTGACTCGTGTTCTGATCAATAGAAGTAAAAGTCACTTGGATACATTTGTGGTCATGGTCAGTGGTACATGCCAACTTTGTCAAGGCATTGTGCACAATAGCCACACCGAGCCACAAATATTCTACCTCGTTTATAACTGCAAGGTCATGCCCAGTATATCTGCACTATGATTGAACACTCTGACCGTGGCTGACCCGTGTTATGATTCATAGCCGTTTAAGGTACTTGGTAAACTTTGTGGTCATGGTCAGTGGCACATGCCAACTTTGTCAAGGCATTGCACACAATAGCCACACACATCTACCAGTATTCTACCTTTTTTGTACCTATAAGGTCATGCGCAGTATACTTGCACTGTGATTGGACACTCTGCCCGTGGCTGATATCGTGTTATGGTTCATAGCCGTTTAAGGTACTTGGTAAACTTTGTGGTCATGGTCAGTGGCACTTGCCAACTTTGTCAAGGTATTACGCACAATAGCCATGCCAAGCCACCGGTTTTTTTCCTTTGTTATACCTGCAAGGTCATGCATATTACATGTACGCTGTGACTGGACACTCTGACAGTGGCTGACTCGTGTCATGATTAATATAAGAAAAAATGACTTTGATACATTTGTGGTCATGGTCAGTGGCACATGCCAACTTTGTCAAGGCATTACACACAATAGCCACACCGAGCCACCAGTATTCTACCTTGTTTATACATGCAAGGTTATGCCTAGTATATCTGCACTGTGATTGCACCTTGCAAGTATAAACAAGGAAAAAAACGGGTGGCTTAGCACGGCTATTGTGCGCAATGCCTTGACAAATTTTGCATGTGCCACTGACCATGACCACAAAGTTTACAAAGTACCTTAAACGGCTATGAATCATAACACGAGGCAGCCACGGTCAGAGTGTCCAATCACAGTGCAGATATACTAGGCATAACCTTGCATGTATAAACAAGGTAGAATACTAGTGGCTCGGTGTTGCTATTGTGCGCAATACCTTGACAAAGTTGGCATGTGCCACTGACCATGACCACAACGTTCACCAAGTACCTTAAACGGGTATGAATCATGACACGAGTCAGCCACGGTCAGAGTGTCCAATCACAGTGCAAATATACTGGGAATTATCTTCTAGGTGCAAAAAATGTACAATACTGGTGGCTCGGTGTGGCTATTGTGCGCAATGCCTTGACAAGGTTGGCATGTGCCACTGACCATGACCACAAAGTTTACCAAGTACCTTAAATGGCTGTGAGTCATAACACAAGTCAGCCACGGTCAGAGTATCCAATCATAGTGCAGATATACTGGGCATGACCTTGCAAGTATAAACAAGGTAGAATGCTGGTGGCTCCGTGTGGCTATTGTGCGCATTGCCTTGACAAAGTAAGCATGTGCCACTGACCATGACCACAAACGTATCCAAGTGACTTTAACTTGTACGAATCATAACACGAGTCAGCCACGGTCAGAGTGTCCAATCACAGTGCAGACGTACTAGGCATGATCGTGCAGGTGTAATCAGGGTAGAATACTGGTGGCTCGGTGTGGCTATTGTGCGCAATGCCTTGACAAAGTTGACATGTGCCACTGACTATGACCACAAATGGATCGAAGTGACTATTACTTATATTGCTCATAACACGAGTGAGACACAGTCAGAGTGTCCAATCACTTGTGTTATCATCGATAGAATTAAAGGTCACTTGGATGCATTTGTGGTCATGGTCAGTGGCACATGCCAACTTTGTCAAGGCATTGCGCACAATAGCCACATCTAGCCACCAGTATTCTTCCTTGTTTATACATGTAAGGTCATGCCTAGTATATCTGCACTGTGATTGGACACTCTGATCGTGGCTGACTCGTGTTATGATTCATAGCCATTTAAGGTACTTGGTAAACTTTGTGGTCATGGTCAGTGGCACATGCCAACTTTGTCAAGGCATTGCACGCAAAAGCCACACCGAGCCACCAGTATTATAAATTATTTATACCTGTGAGGTCATGCCAAGTATATCTGCACTATGATTGTGTCAGAAATATGTGCTCTCTGACTCTGCTTCTTGTCACAAGAAAGCTGTAGACAAATAAAGAAGAGGTCTGGATCACCTCTCGAAAGAGAGGACAAACGGTTACCACTGGATTGTTACCGAGCAAGATGACGAAGATTCATCCGCGTCCGGCTAGCGAAGAAGCCGTTGCTACTTTTTACCTTTCCGGTTGACTAGTACATATGGAGGATGTTCATTCCCTCCAAAATTAACCAGAACAGTTATGCTCATCCTCTTCCCCTTTGGTTCCGCAACTTTGCCGCCGTGTCCTCACTCTACTCTCCCCTTGCATTTCCCGTGTTCGCCAACCCCTCTCAACGCTTCGCTCCGTCACTCTCGCTCCTTCGCTCAGCTCTCATACTCCGCTAACCATCACTCATCTTATCAGCTCTCTCTCTCTTTCTTTCACACCAACATGTCTACCTCAGCTGCCTCGCGTCTCAGCCTCTATCAGCTCCCACGACTTATTCCTCGGACCGCTCTCGCCTACGTCACTCTGCTGACGTACGGTTGCATGTTTCGATGCTTCTGCTTACTTCTACTGCCACTGTTCTCATGTCTGCATTCTTCTGACATGGTATCAGAGCTTTGGGCAACATCACCTGGAGTCCCGTGATCGCGTCATCGCTCTGCCGCCATCCTCACCTCACTACTTCGACTCATATTCTCCTGCCGCTGCTACCGCCATCTTGCACTTCACCGCTTTGCCAGCAGCTGACAGCAGCAGCTCTGCTTGACGAGCTATATACGCAAAAGGAACGTCTCATTGTCCTAAGAAGCCCCTGCACCCATTTTCGCACACGTGGCTAACAATCCGTGACATGCCGCTCATATCAGCTGCAAGTAACTCTCGACCGCCGCCTGCCATCACCTACCAAGAAGCTTCCAACCGCCTGCCTCCCGCTGCCCCTCATTACATCTGCCTCCGCCAGCATCTCCTTCTCCTCCACCTCATCTCATGAGCTCCATCTGCTACTTCTCGCCGTCATTCTCATCTCGCCCGCATCAATTGTCTTGAGCCGCCTTCTCGCATCGCCTTTTCACCTTGTCAGCAGCTGCAGCCAAAACTACCGCTGTCAGGATATCGAACACCACCAGTCTTCCCGCTCCCATTTCGGAGCCAACTGGGGAACAAGCCGTCACTCTCCTGACATTTGCAGTGTAGTATCCCTGCTTGCTGCCTGACTCTCTCTACCGCAACCAACTTATTCCAGCTAACAGGATATCGGACACCACCAGTCTTCCTGCTCCCACTTCCGAGCCAAGTGGGGAACAAGCCGTCACTCTCCTGAACGCTGAAAAAAGTAATTGTGTCGCCCTGCCTTCCTAGCGCATCGCCTCCCATCTCGGCTCTCTCTGCTCGCGTCGCTTCCTGTCTCCCGCCTCCTTCATCATCATCAGCCTTCATTCTTCATCTTCCCTGGCCTCCGTTATCCTTCATCCTCCCCTTCGCTCCAGTTTCCTCCACTCCATCAGCCGCCCGTTCCTGCCTCATCTCTGCCTCAGCATCATTAGCATCAGCCGCGCTGCCTTCCATCCATCATCAGCATCAGTATCACTTTATCGCGCACGTGGTTCCGCCCCTGCGCCCACTCATCAATCAATCGCTTCCTTCGCTTCCGCAAATCGCTTCGAGCTCGGCACAGGATCCGCCTGGTTGCATCGCCTTTTCCGCGTCAACCTGCGCCCACGCCGAAACTTCCTTCAGTGCACGTGGTTTGCCCCTGCGCCCACTCAGCCATTGTCATCAGCCTCTGTTTATCAGCAGTCATCAGCATATATGGACGGCACTAGGATCTGCACGAGCTAGCTGCCCACTTCCGCAGCAGCCTGCACCCACGCCTGTAGCATTTTTCTCGCGGCGCGTTGGCATCTGCCTTCGCCTTGCCGCATCCTACTCCCCTACCTCAAATCGTGCACAAGGTGTTGCCCCTGCGCCCACTCCATCATCCATCGTTCCACTGCCATCATCCGCTTCCGCTCTGCTTGGCACGAGGATCTGCCCGGTCGCATCACCCATTCGGCGACGACCTACGCCCACTCCAAAAACATCCAACGCGCACGAGGTTTCGCCCCTGCGCCCACTCCATCATCAATCATTCCTTGCCATCCGCATCATTCTCGGCTCAGCACAAGGACCCGCCCGGCCGCATCGCCTATTCCGCGACGGCCTGCGCCCACGCCAAAAACATCCGTTGCGCACGTGGTTTCACCCCCGAGCCCACTCCATCATCAATCGTCAGCCCATCAGTATCACCCACTGCCCGGCACTCGGATCCGCCTGATTGCATCGATCAAGTCACGGCGACCTGCGCCCATGAGCTCTGCATCAATCCCAACGCTCTTCTCCCTCTCTTCTCCTCTCCTCTACACAGAAGTCCCAGCTGCATCATGGCAATCATCGCCAAAAGGCCCCCTCTTCCAGCAACCCGACCTCTCATCAACACCATCACCAGTATCTACGGACCAGTCAACTTCTCATCCTTCCCTTGTCACTTTCTCATGCAATGTGAGACCCTGACTCTCACTGTCAGAGGTGCAACAAACATCTTGCAGTGGTCGCAATTCTTCTGGTATCTTTTTCACCTCTGCTATATTAAGGGCGTCCCAATCTCCTACACCCTTCAACACTATCCTGTTTACAAAGGAGGAGGACGCTTCTCTGCAAACTTTCACTCCACACTGGTGCCTTTTGTGGAAGAAGAAATTCGGGAAGCACTACTCAATATTGCAGTCCCCATCTTCCATCCACTCATTCGCAAATACAGCAGCACACTCAGTGAAGTGTGGAGAGACCTACTTCATGCTTGCCGGTGCCCCCTTCCTCCACCAGCTCACAAACCTCCGAGACTACAACACTGTCAAATAATAGCTTCGGCTCGCATCCGACTGGTTCGCGACTGCTACAAGGATAATGCCCAGGGACAACATTCACGAACGGATCAAAACCTGACCATATCCAAAAGGAAACGGACCTTACAAGAAGCGAGTCAGATTCAGGGAGGGTGTCAGAAATATGTGCTCTCAGACTCTGCTTCTTGTCACAAGAAAGCTGCGGACAAATCAAGAAGAGGTCTGGATCACCTCTCGAAAGAGAGGACAAACGGTTGGACCAACGGTTACCACTGGATCGTTACCGACCAAGATGACAAAGATTCGTCCGCGTCCGGCTAGCGAAGAAGCCGTTGCTACTTTTTACCTTTCTGGTTGACTAGTACATATGGAGGATGTTCATTCCCTCCAAAAATAACCAGAACAGATATGCTCATCCTCTTCCCCTTTGGTTCCGCGGCTTTGCCGCCGTGTCTTCACTCTACTCGCCCCTTGCATTTTCCGTCTTCCCCAACCCCTCTCAACGCTTCGCTCCATCACTCTCGCTCCTTCGCTCAGCTCTCATACTCCGCTAACCATCACTCATCTTATCAGCTCTCTCTCTCTCTCCCTTTCTTTCACACCAACATGTCTACCTCGGCTACCTCGCGTCTGAGCCTCTATCAGCTCCCGCGAATAACTCCTCAAGCCGCACTCGCCTACGTCACTCTGCTGACGTACGGTTGCATGTTCCGATGCTTCTGCTTACTTCTACTACCGCTGTTCTCATGTCTGCATTCTTATGACAGATTGGACACTCTGATCGTGGCTGACTCGTGTTATGATTCATAGCCGTTTAAGGTACTTGGTAAGCTTTTTGGTCGTGGTCAGTGGCACATGCCAACTTTGTCAAGGCATTGCGCATAATAGTCGTGCCAAGCCACCAGTTGTTTACGTTGTTTATACCTGCAAGGTCATGCCTAGTACATCTGAACTATGATTGGGCACTCTGACTATGGTTGACTCGTGTTACGATTCATAGAAGTTAAAGTCACTTGGTAAACATTGTGGTCATGGTCAGTGGCACATGCCAACTTGGTCAAGGCATTGCACACAATAGCCGTGCCAAGACACCGGTTTTTTACCCTGTTTATACCTGCAAGGTCTTGCATATTAGATGTGCACTGTGATTGGGTACTCTGCCTGTGGCTGACTCGTGTTTTGATTCGTATAAGTTAAAGTCACTTGGTAAACTTTGTGGTTATGGTCAGTGGCACATGCAAACTTTTGTCAAGGCATTGCGCACAATAGCCGCATCGAGCCACCAGTATTCTACCTTCTTTGCAACTGCAAGATCATGCCTAGTTCATATGCACTGTGATTGGACACTCTGACCGTGGCTGACTCGTGTTATGATCAATAGAAGTAAAAGCCACTTTCATACATTTATGGTCATGGTCATTGGCACATTCCATCTTTGTCAAGGCATTGCGCATAATAGCCACACCGAGCCACCAGTATTCTACTTTGTTAATACCTTCAAGGTCATGTGCAGTATATCTGTTCTGTGATTGGACACGCTGACCGTGGCGGACTCGTTTTATGATTCATAGCCGTATTAGGTACTTGGTAGCCATTGTGGTCGTGGTCAGTGGCACATGCCAACTTTGTCAAGGCATTGCGCACAATAGCCGTACCAAGCCACCAGTTTTGTAACTTGTTTATACCTGCAGGGTCATGCATATGAGATGTGCACTGTGATTGGGCACTCTGACCATGGCTGACTCGTGTTACGATTCGTAGAAGTTAAAGTCACTTGGTAAACTTTGTGGTCATGTTCAGTGGCACATGCGAACTTCGTCAAAGCAGTGCGTACAATAGCCACACCGAGCCACCAGTATTCTATCTTGTTTGCACATGCAAAATCATGCCCAGTACATCTTCACAGTGATAGGACACTCTGCCCGTGGCTGACTCGTGTTATGACCAATAGAAGTGAAAGTCACTTGTATACATTTGTGGTCATGGTCAGTGGCACATGCCAACTTTGTCAAGGCATTGCGCACAATAGCCACACCGGGCCACCAGTATTCTATATTTTTTGTACTTGCAATATCATGCCTAGTACATCTGCATTGTGACTGGACAAACTGACTGTGGCTGACTCGTGTTATGATTTATAGCCGTTTAAGGTACTTGGTAAACTTTGTGGTCATGTTCAGTGGCACATGCCAACTTTGTCTAGTCATTGCGCACAATAGCCGTGCCAAGCTGCCGGTTCTTTCCCTTGTTCATACTTGTAAGGTCATGCCTAGTACATCTGAACTTTGATTGGGCACTCATACCGTGGCTAACTCGTGTTACTATTCGTAGAAGTAAATGTCACTTGGTAAACTTTGTGATCATGGTCAGTGGCACATGCCACCTTTGTCAAGGCATTGCGCACAATAGACACACCGAGCCACCATTATTCTACCTTGTTTAAACTTGTAAGGTCATTCCCAGTATATTTGCACTGTGATTGGACACTCTGTCTGTAGTTGACTCGTGTTATGATTCATTGCTGTTTAAGGTACCTGGTAAACTTTGTGGTCATGGTCAGTGGCACATGCCAACTTTGTCAAGGCATTGCGCACAATAGCCACACCGAGCCACCGGTATTGTACATTGTTTGTACCTGGAGGGTCATGCATATTAGATGTGCACTGTGATTGGGCACTCTGACCTTGGCTGACTCGTGTTACGATTCTTAGAGGTTAAAGTCACTTGGTAAACTTTGTGGTCATGGTCAGTGACACATGGCAACTCTGTCAAGGCATTGCGCACAAAAGCTGTGCCAAAACAGCAGTATTCTACCTTGTTTGGACCTGCAAGATCATGCCTAGTACATCTGCATTGTGATTGGATACTCTGACCGTGGCTGACTCCTGTTGTGATTCATAGCCGTTTAAGGTACTTGGTAATCTTTGTAGTCATGGTCAGTGGCACGTGCCAGCTTTGCCAAGGCATTGCGCACAAAAGCCGTGCCAAGCCACCAGTTTTTTACCTTGTTTATACCTGCAAGGTCATGCATATTATATGTGTACTGTGAGTGGACACTCTGACCATGGCTGACTCGTGTTATTATCAATATAAGTAAAAGTCACTTGGGTACATTTATGGTCATGGTCAGTGGCACATGCCAACTTTGTCAAGGCATTGCGCACAATAGCCGTGCCAAGCCACCGGTTTTTTACCTTGTTTATACCAGCAAGGTCATGCATATTATATGTGTACTGTGAGTGGACACTCTGACCATGGCTGACTCGTGTTATTATCAATATAAGTAAAAGTCACTTGGGTACATTTATGGTCATGGTCAGTGGCACATGCCAACTTTGTCAAGGCATTGCGCACAATAGTCGTGCCAAGCCAATGGTATTTTACCTTTGTTTATACCTGCAAAGACATGCATATCAGATGTGCACTGTGATTGGGCACTCTGATTGTGGTTGACTCGTGTTACGATTCATAGCCGTTTAAGGTACTTGGTAAGCTTTGTGGTCATGGTCAGTGGAACATGTCAACTTTGTCAAGGCATTACGCACAATAGTCGTGCCAAGCCACCAGTTTTTCACCTTGTTTATACCTGCAAGATCATGCCTAGTACATTTGAACTGTGATTGGGCACTTTGACCATGGCTGACTCGTGTTACGATCCGTAGACGTTAAAGTCACTTGGTAAACTTTGTGGTCATGGTCTGTGGCACATTCCAACTTTTTCAAGGCATTGCGCACAATAGCCATACCGAGCCACCAGTATTCTACATTCTTTGCACCTACAAGATCATGCATAGTTCGTCTGCACTGTGATTGGACACTCTGACCGTGGCTGACTCGTGTTATGATCAATAGAAGTAAAAGCCACTTGGATACATTTATGGTCATGGTCATTGGCACATGCCATCTTTGTCAAGGCATTGCACACGATAGCCACACTGAGCCACCAGTATTCTACCTTGTTCATACCTGCAAGGTCATGTGCAGTATATCTGTACTGTGATAGGACACGTTGACCGTGGCTGACTCGTGTTATGATTCATAGCCGTTTAAGGTACTTGGTAGACTTTGTGGTCATGGTCAGTGGCACATGTCAACTTTGTCAAGGCATTGCGCACAATAGCCATACCAAGCCACCGGTTTTGTAACTTGTTTACATCTACATGGTCATGCATATTATATGTGCACTGTGATTGGCACTCTGACCGTGGCTGACTCGTGTTACGATTCGTAGAAGTTAAAGTCACTTGGTAAACTTTGTGAACATGGTCAGTGGCACATGCCAACTTCGTCAAGGCATTGCGTACAATAGTCACACCGAGCCACCAGTATTCTATCTTGTTAGTATTTGCAAAACCATGCACAGTACATCTGCAATGTGATACGACACTCTGACCGTGGCTGACTCGTGTTATGGTCAATAGAAGTGAAAGTCTCTTGGATACATTTGTGGTCATGGTCAGTGGCACATGCCAACTTTGTCAAGGCATTCCGCACAATAGCCACATCGGGCCACCAGTATTCTATCTTGTTTGTACTTGCAATATGATGCGTAGTACATCTGCACTGTGACTGGACAGTCTGACTGTGGCTGACTCGTGTTATGGTTTATAGCCGTTTAAGGTACTTGGTAAACTTTGTGGTCATGTTCAGTGGCACATGCCAACTTTGTCCAGGCATTGCGCACAATAGCCGTGCCAAGCCGCAGGTTCTTTCCCTTGTTTATGCCTGTAAGGTCATGCGTAGTACATCAAAACTGTGACTGGGCACTCTGACCGTGGCTAAATCGTGTTATGATTCGTAGAAGTTTATGTCACTTGGTAAACTTTGTGATCATGGTCAGTGGCACATGCCACCTTTGTCAAGGCATTGCACACAATCGACACACTGAGACACCAGTATTCTACCTTGTTTATACCTGTAAGGTCATTCCCAGTATATTTGCACTGTGATTGGACACTTTGTCTGTGGCTGACTCGTGTTATGATTCATAGCCGTTTAAGCTACTTGATAAACTTTGTGGTCATGGTCAGTGGCACATGCGAACTTTGTCAAGGCATTGCGCACAGTAGCCACACCCAGCCACCCGTATTTTACCTTTTTTTGTCCTGCAAGATGTATCAACAAGGTAGAATACTGGTGGCTCGGTGTGGCTATTGTGCGCAATACCTTGACAAAGTTGGCATGTGCCACTGACCATGACCACAAAGTTCACCAAGTACCTTTAATGGCTATGAATCATAACACGAGTCAGCCACGGTCGGAGTGTCCAATCAAAGTGCAGATATACTTGGAATGATCTTGCAGGTGCAAACAAGGCACAATAGTGGTGGCTCGGAGTGGCTATTGTGCGCAATGCCTTAAAAAAGTTGGCATGTGCCACTGACCATGACCACAAAGTTTACCAAGTACCTTAAACGGCTGTGAGTCATAACACAAGTCAGCCACGGTCAGAGTGTCCAATCATAGTGCAGATATACTGCGCATGACCTTGCAGGTATAAACAAGGTATAATACTGGTGGCTCCGTGTGGCTATTGTGCGCATTGCCTTGACAAAGTTTGCATGTTCCACTGACCATGACCACAAACGTATCCAAGTTACTTTAAATTCTACGAATCATAACACGAGTCAGCCACGGTCAGAGTTTCCAATCAAAGTGCAGATGTACTAGGCATGATCATGCAGGTGCAAACAGGGTAGAATACTGGTTGCTCGGTGTGGCTATTGTGCGCAATGCCTTGACAAAGTTGGCATGTGCCACTGACCATGACCACAAAGTTTACCAAGTACCTTAAACGGCTATGACTCATAACACGAGTCAGCCACGGTCAGAGTTTCCAATCAAAGTGCAGATGTACTAGGCATGATCATGCAGGTGCAAACAGGGTAGAATACTGGTTGCTCGGTGTGGCTATTGTGCGCAATGCCTTGACAAAGTTGGCATGTGCCACTGACCATGACCACAAAGTTTACCAAGTGACTTTAACATATACGAATCGTAACACGAGTCAACCACGGTCAGAGTGCCCAATCACAGTGTACATCTAATATGCATGATCTTGCAGGTATAAACAAGGTACAGAACCGGTGGCGTGGCACGGCTTTTGTGCGTAATGCCTTAACAAAGTTGGCATGTGCCACTGGCCATGACCACAAAGTTTACCAAGTGACTTTAACGTCTACGAATTGTAACACGAGTCAGCCACAGTCAGAGTGCCCAATCACAGGTCAGATGTACTAAGCATGACCTTTCAGGTATAAAGAAAGTAAAGAACTGGTGCCTTGGCACGGCTATTGTGCGCAATGCCTTGACAACGTAAGCATGTGCCACTGACCATGACCACAAAGTTTACCAAGTACCTTAAACGGCTATGACTCATAACACGAGTCAGCCACGGTCAGAGTATCGAATGACAGTGCAGATGTACTAGGCATGATCTTGTAGGCACAAACAAGGTGGAATACTGGGGTTCGGCGTGGCTATTGTGCGCAATGTCCTGACAAAGTTGGCATGTGCCACTGACCATGACCACAAATGTATCCAAGTGACTTTTACTTCAATTGATCATAACACAAGTCAGCTACGGTCAGAGTGTCCAATCACAGTGCAGATGTACTAGGCATGATCTTACACGTACAAACAAGGTAGAATACTGGTGTATCTCGGTGTGGCTATTGTGCGCAATGACTTGACAAAGTTAGCATGTGCCACTGACCATGACTACAATGTTTACCAAGTAACTTTAACTTCTACGAATCGTAACACGAGTCAGCCACATTCAGAGTGCCCAATCAAAGTGTACATTTAATATGCATGACCTTGCAAGTATAATCAAGGTAAAATACTGGTGGCTTGACATGGCTATTGTGCGCAATGCCTTGACAAAGTTGGCATGTGCCACTGACCATGACCACACAGTTTACCAAGTACCTTAAACGGTTATGAATCGTAACATGCTTCACCCACGGTCAGAGTGTCCAGTTACAGCTCATGTACTAGGCATGATCTTGCAGGTACAAGCAAGGTAGAATACGGGAGGCTCGGTGTGGCTATTGTGCGCAATGCCTTGCCAAAGTTGGCATGTGCCACTGACCATGATCATAAAGTTTACCAAGTGACTTTAACTTCTACGAATCGTAACACGAGTCAGCCACTTTCAGAGTGCCCAATCATAGTGCACATCTAATATGCATGACCTTGCTGGTATAAATAGGTAAAAAACCGATGGCTTGGTACGGCTATTGTGCGCAATGCCTTGACAAAGTTGGCACGTGCCACTGACAATGACCAAAACGTTTACCAAGTACATTAAACAGATATGAATTATAACACGAGTCGGCCACGGTCAGTGTGTCCAATTACAGTGCCGATATACTGGGCATGACTGTACGTGTTCAAACAAGGTAGAATTCTGGTGGCTCGGTGTGGCTATTGTGCGCAATGCCTTGACAAAGTTGGCATGTGCCACTGACCATGACCACAAATGTATCCAAGTGACGTTTACGTCTATTGATCATAACACAAGTCAGCCACGGTCAGAGTGCTTAATCACAGTACACATGTATTAGGCATGATCATGCATGTGCAAACAATGTAAAACACCGGTAGCTTGGTGTGGCTATTGTGCGCAATGCCTTGACAAAGTTGGCATGTGCCACTGACCATGACCACAAGGTTTACCAAGTGACCTTAACTTCTACGAATCGTAACACCAGTCAGCCATGGTCAGAGTGCCCAATCACAGTGCACATCTAACATGCATGACGTTGCATGTATAAACAAGGTAAAAGACCTGGTGGCTTGGCACGGCTATTGTGTGCAATGCCTTGACAAAGTTGGCATGTGCCTCTGACCATGACTACAAAGTTTACCAAGTGACTTTAACTTATACGAATCGTAACACAAGTCAGCCACATTTAGAGTGTCCAACCACAGTGCACATCTAATAAGCATGACCTTGCATGTGTAAACAAGGTAAAAAACCGTTGGCTTGGCACAGCTTTTGTGCACAATGCCTTGACCAAGTTCGCATGTGCAACTGACCATGACCACAGAGTTTACCAAGTACCTTAAACGGCTATGAATCATAACACGCGTCACCCACGGTCGGAGTGTCCAGTCACAGTGCAGATGTAGTAGGCATGATATTGCAGGTTCAAACAAGGTAGAATACGGTTGGCTCGTGTGGCTATTGTGCGCAATGCCTTGACAAAGTTGGCATGTGCCACTGACCGTGACCACAAAGTTTACCAAGTTACTTTAACTTCTACGAATCATTACACGAGTCAGCCACGGTCAAAGTACCCAATCACAGTGCAAATATAGTATGCATGACCTTGCAGGTATAATTAGGGTAAAAAACCAGTGTCTTAGCACGGCTATTGTGTGCAATGCCTTGACAAAATTGGCATGTGCCACAGACCATGACCACAAAGTTTACCAAGTGACTTTAACATCTACGAATTGTAACACGAGAAAACCACAGTCAGAGTGCCCAATCACAGTTCAGATGTAGTAGGCATGACCTTGCAGGTATAAATAAGTTAAAAATCCGGTGGCGTGGCATGGCTATTGTGCGCAATGCCTTGACAAAGTTGGCATGTGCCACTGACCATGACCACAAAGTTTACCAAGTACCTTAAACTGCTATGAATCATAACACGAGTCAGTGACGAGCAGAGTGTCCAATCACAGTGCAGATATACTGGGCATGACCTTGCAGGTATGAACAAGGTAGAATACTGGTGGCTCGGTGTGGCTATTGTGCGCAATGCCTTGACAAAGTCGGCATGTGCCACTGACCATGACCACAAATGTATCCAAGTCACTTTTACATCTATCGATCATAACACGAGTCAGCCACGGTCAGAGTGTCCAATCACAGTGCAGATGAACGAGGCATGATCTTGAAGGTTCAAACAAGGTAGAATACTGGTGGCTTGGAATGGCTATAGTGCGCAATGCCTTGACAATGTTGGCATGTTCCACTGCCCATGACCACAAAGTTTACCAAGAAACTGTAAGTTCTACGAATCGTAACACGAGTCAGCCACAGTCAGAGTGCCCAATCACAGTTCAGATGTACTAGGCATGACCTTGCAAGTATAAACAAGGTTAAAAACCGGTGGCTTGGTACGGTTATTGTGCGCAATGCCTTGACAAAGTTTGCATGTGCCACTGACCATGTCCACAAAGTTTACCAAGTAGTTTAAATGGCTATGACACATAAAACGAGTCAGCCAAGGTCAGAGTGTCCAATCACAGTTCATATGTACTAGGAATGATATTGCATGTAAAAACAAGGTAGAATACAGGTGTCTTGGTGTGGCTATTGTGCGCAATGACTTGACAACGTTGGCATGTGCCACTGACCATGACCACACTCTTTACCAAGTACCTTAAACGGCTATGAATCATAACACGCGTCACCGACGATCAGAGTGTCCAATCATATTAAAGATGTACTAGGAATGATATTTCAGGTGCAAACAAGGTAGAATACGGGTGGCTCGGTGTGGCTATTGTGCGCAATGCCTTGAAAAAGTTGGCATGTGCCACTGACCATGATCACAAAGTTTACCAAGTGACTAGCTTCTACGAATTGTAACACGAGTCAGCCACTGTCAGAGTGCCCAATCATAGTGCACATCTAATATGCATGACCTTGCTGGAATAAAAAGGTAAAAAACCGGTGGCTTGGCACGGCTATTGTGCGCAATGCCTTGACAAAGTAGGCACGTGCCACTGACCATGACCACAAAGTTTACCAAGTACACTAAACGGCTATAAATTCTAACACGATTCAGCCACGATCTGAGTGTCAAATCACAGTGCAGATATACTGGGCATGAACTTACAGGTGTAAACAATGTAGAATACTGGTGGCTCGTTGTGGCTATTGTATGCAATGCCTTGACAAAGTTGGCATGTGCCACTGACCATGACCACAAATGTATCCAAATGACGTTTACGTCTATTCATCATAACACGAGTCAGCCACGGTCAAAGTGTCCAATCACAGTGCAGATGTATTAGGCATGATCGTGCAGGTGCAAACAAGGTAAAACACCAGTGGCTTGGTGTGCTACTGTGCGCAATGCCTTGACAAAGTTGGCATGTGCCACTGACCATGACCACAAGGTTTACCAAGTGAATATAACATCTAGTAATTGTAACACAAGTCAGCCACATTCAGAGTGCCCAATCACAATGCACATATTATATGCATGATCCTACAGGTATAAACAAGGTAAAAAAGCTTTGGCTTGGCACGGCTATTGTGCGCATTGCATTGACCAAGTTCGCATGTGCCACTGACCATGACCACAAAGTTTACCAAGTACCTTAAACAACTATGGATCATAACACGAGTCAGCCACGGTCAGAGTGTCCAATCACAGTGCAGATGTACTGGGCAAGATATTGCAGGTGCAAACAAGGTAGAGTACTGGTGGCTTGGTTTAGCTATTGTGCGCAATGCCTTAACAACGTTGGCATGTGCCACTGACCATGCCCACCAAGTTTACCAAGTGACTTTAACTTATACGAATCGTAACACGAGTCAGCCACGGTCTGAGTGCCCAATCACAGTGCACATCTAATATTCATGACCTTGCAGGTATAAAAAATGCCTTGACAACGTTGGTCTGTGCAACTGACCATGACCACAAAGTTTACCAAGTGACTTTAACTTCTACGCATTGTAACACGAGTCTGCCATGGTCAGAGTGCCCAACGACAGTGCACGTGTACTATGCATGACTTTGTAGGTATAATAAAGGTAAAAACCCAGTGGCTTGGTGGGGCTATTGTGCGCAATGCTTTCACAATTTTGGCCTGTGCCACTGACCATGAAAACAAATGTATCCACGTGACTTTAACTTTTACGAATTGTAACACGAGTCAGCCACGGTCAGAGTGCCCAATTACAGTGCACGTGTACTATGCATGACCTTGCAGGTATAAACAAGGTAAACAACTGGTGGCTTGGTGTGGCTATTGTGTGCGATGCCTTGACAAAGTTGGCATGTGCCACTGGCCATGACCACAAACGTATCCAATTTACTTTAGCTTCTAGGAATTGTAACACGCATCAACCACGGTTAGAGTGCCCAACCACAGAGCATATGTACGATGCATGACCTTGAAGGTATAAGAAAGGTAAAATACTGGTGGTTCAGTGTGGCTATTGCGCGCAATGCCTTGACAAAGTTGGCATATGCCACTGACCATGACCACAAAGTTTACCCATTGACTTTAACTTATATGAATCATCACATGAGTCAGCCACAGTCATAGTGCCCAGGCACTATGCATGTGTACTCGGCATAAACTTGCATGTATAAACAAGGTAAAATACTGGTGGCTCGGTTTGGCTATTGTGCGCAATGCCTTGGCAAAGTTGGCATGTGCCACTGACCATGACCACAACTGTATCCAATTGACTTTTAAAGATATTGGTCATGACATAAGTCAGCCATGGTCAGAGTGTCCAATCACAGTGCAGGTGTACTAGGCATGATCTTGCAGGTACAAACAAGGTATCTTGCTGGTGGCTCGGTGTGGCTATTATGCGCAATGCCTTGAACAAGTTGGCATGTGCCAATGACCATGACCACAACGTGAACCAAGTTACATTAACTTCTATGAATCATAACAGGAGTCAGCCACGGTCAGATTGCCCAATCACAGTGCACGTGTACTATGCATGACCTTGCAGGTATGAACAAGGTAAAAAATGGGTGGCTTGGCACGGCTATTGTGCGCAATGCCCTGACAGAGTTGGCATGTGCCACTGACCATGACCACATAGTTAAACAAGTAAATTTAACTTCTACGGATCATAACACGCGTCAGCCACGGTTAGAGTGCCCAATCATACTGCACATCTAATATGCATGACCTTGCAGGTATAAGCGAGGTAAAAACCCGGTAGCTTGGTGTGGCTATTGTGGGCAACGCCTTGACAAAGCTGGCATGTGTAACTAACCATGACCACAAAATTTTCCAAGTGACTTGAACTTGTACAAATTCTAACACGAGGCAGCCACGGTCATAGTACCCTACTACAGTACACGTGTGCTAGGCATAAACTTGGAGGCATGAACAAAGTAAAATCCCGGTGGCTTGGCATGGCTATTGTGGGTAATGCCTTGACAAAGTTGGCATATGCCACTGACCATGACCACAAAGTTTACCCATTGACTTTAACTTATATGAATCATCACATGAGGCAGCCACAGTCATAGTGCCCAGGCACTATGCATGTGTACTCGGTATAAACTTGCATGTAAAAACAAGGTAAAATACTGGTGGCTCGGTTTGGCTATTGTGCGCAATGCCTTGGCAAAGTTGGCATGTGCCACTGACCATGACCACAACTGTATCCAAGTGACTTTTACTGATATTGATCATAACATAAGTCAGCCATGGTCAGAGTGTCCAACCATAGTGCAGGTGTAATAGGCATTATCTTGCAGGTACAAAAAAGGTATCTTGCTGGTGGCTCGGTGTGGCTATTATGCGCAATGCCTTGAACAAGTTGGCATGTGCCACTGACCATGACCACAACGTGAACCAAGTTATATTAACTTCTATGAATCATAACAGGAGTCAGCCACGGTCAGATTGCCTAATCACAGTGCACGTGTACTATGCATGATCTTGCAGGTATGAACAGGGTAAAAAATCGGTGGCTTGGCACGGCTATTGTGCGCAATGCCTTGACAGAGTTGGCATGTGCCACTGACCATGACCACATAGTTAAACAAGTGGATACAACTTCTACGGATCATAACACGAGTCAGCCACGGTCATAGTGCCCAATCATACTGCACATCTAATATGCATGAGCTTGCAGGTATGAAAAAGGTAAAAACCCGGTAGCTTGGTGTGGCTATTGTGGGCAATGCCTTGACAAAGCTGGCCTGTGTAACTAACCATGACCACAAAATTTTCCAAGTGACTTGAACTTGTACAAATTATAACACGAGGCAGCCACGGTCAGAGTACCCTATCACAGTACATGTGTGCTAGGCATAAACTTGCAGGCATGAGCCAGGTAACAACCCGGTGGCTTGGCATGGCTATTGTGGGCAATGCCTTGAAAATGTTGGCATGTGCCACTGACCATGACCACAAACTTATCCAAGGGACTTTAACTTCTATGAGTCATGACACAAGTTAGCCACGGTCAGAGTGCCCAATCACAGTGCACGTGTACTATGCATGACCTTGCAGGTATAAACAAGGTAAAAACCCGGTGGCTTGGTATGGCTATTGTGCGCAATGCCTTGACAAAGTTGGCATGTGCAACTAACCATGACCACAAGGTGAACCAAGTGACTTTAACTTATATGAATCAACACATGAGTCAGCCACAGTCAGAGTGCCCATTCACAATGTCTATTGTGCGCAATCCCTTGACAAAGTTTGCATGTGCCACTGACCATGACCACAAATGTATCCAAGTGACTTTTACTTCTATTGATCATAACATGAGTCAGCCACGGTCAGAGTGCCAACTTACAGTGGACATGTACTATGCATGACCTTGCAGGTATAAACAAGGTAAAAAACCGGTGGCTTGGTATGGCTATTGCGCCCAATGCCTTGACAAAGTTGGCATGCGCCACTGACCATGACCACAAATTTATCCAAGTGACTTTAACTTCCACGAATTGTAACACGCGTCAGCCATGGTCAGAGTGCCCAATCACAGTGCACGTGTACTAGGCATAAACTTGCAGGTATAAACAAGGCAAAACACTCGTGGATAAGTGCGGCTATTGTGCGCAATGCCTTGACAAATTTGGCCTGTGCCACTGACCATGACCACAACTTTATCCAAGTGGCTTTAACTACTATGAATTGTAACACGAGTCATCCACGGTCACAGTGCCAAATCACAGTGCACATGTACTATGCATGACCTTGAAGGTATAAACAAGGTAAAAAATGGTGTCTTGGTGTGGCTATTATGCGCAATGCCTTAACAAAGTTTGCATGTGCCATTGACCATGACCACAAATTTATCCAAGTGACTTTTACTTCTACGAATTATAACACGAGTCAGCCACGGTCGGAGTGCCCAGTCACAGTGCACGTGTAGTATGCATGACCTTGCAGGTATAAACAAAGTAAAATACTGGTGGCTCGGTCTGGCTATTGTGCGCAGTGCTTTGAAAAAGCTGGCTGTGCGACTAGCCATGACCACAAAGTTAACCAAGTGACTGGAAGTTCTATAAATCATCACATGAGTCAGCCACAGTCAGATTGTCCAATCACAGTGCACATCTAATATGCATGACCTTGCAGGTATAAACAAGGTGAAAACCTGGTGGCTTTGTGTGGCTATTGTAGGCAATGCCTTGACAAAGTTGGCATGTGCCACTGACCATGACCACAAAGTGAACCAAGTGACCTTTACCTCTAGTGATCATAACACGCGTCAGCCACGGTCAGAGTGCCCAATCACAGTGCACGTGTACTAGGCATAAACTTGCACGTATAAGCAAGGTAGAATACTGGTGGCTCGGTGTGGCTATTGTGAGCAATGCCTTGACAAGGTTGGCATGTGCCACTGACCATGACCACAAAGTTAACAAAGTGACATTAACTTCTATGAATCATAACACGAGTCAGTCACGGTCAGGGTGCCCAGTTACAGTGCAGATGTACCAGGCATGATTTTGCAGGTACAAACAAGGTAGAATGCTGGTGGCTTGCTGTGGCTATTGTGCACAATGCCTTGACAAAGTTGGCATGTGCCACTGATGATGGCCACAAAGTTTACCAAGTGATCCCAACTTCCACGCATCGTAACATGAGTCAGCTACGGTCAGAGTGTCCAATCACAGTGTAGATGTACTAGGCATGATCTTGCAAGTACAAACAACGTATATTCCTGGCGGCTCGGTGTGGCTATTGTGTGTAATGCCTTTGCAACGTTGATATGTGCCACTGACCATGACCACGACATTTACCAATTGACTTTAACTTACATGCATCGTAACACGAGTCAGCCACGGTCAGAGTGCCCAATCACAGTGCACATGTACTAAACATGAACTTGCTGGTATGAAAAAGGTAAAAAGCCGGTGGCTTGGAATGGCTATTGTGTGCAATGCCTTGATAAAGTTGGCATGTGCCACTAACCATGACCACTAATGTATCCAAGTGACTTAAACTTTTACGAATTTTAACATGAGTCAGCCACGGTCAGAGTGCACAATCACAGTGCATATGTACTATGCATGACCTTGCAGGTATAAACAAGTATCAGAATGATGTTTCTGTCAAGGCTGGACACCCAACGGGTTCAACTCCAGGAGTTTTCTGGCTCCTCCTCTCTCGGAGATACCGAGCACTCTCAATAACGGTTCAAGCCTCAGCATGAACCACCTCGGTCCCATCATACATGAACCGCTGACGGGGAGAACTGACCAACAACACGATACCGAGTAATCCCCTAATAAGTGGCCCGACCGCAAGCACGTCCAGCAAGTGCACAAGAAGCCGTTGCTTTCCTTTTTCTCTTGCTCTGTCCCTTATAAGGAGGATGTTCATTCTCTCATAGCTTAACGAGAACAGTTCTATTCATCATGTTCCCTTTGGTTCCACGGCTTCGCGGCCGTGTTCTCGCTCTGCTTGCCTCTCGCTTCAATTGCCTTTGTATATCTCTGTCTCCTCACGGCCCTTCGCTTCGCCACCCTCAACCTTTCTCTTCGGACGCCTTCCTCTCTTTGCTCTCAAGATCTCTCATCTGCGCTCTGTCTACCTTAGAACTCTAGTGGATCACGTCCTTTCGCGACTCTGCGACTTACTCCTGGGGCCCGCGCTCACCGCTCTGCCTCCATCACTCCACTACGTCACTTCTGCCTGGTTCACTGCTTCTGCTTGCTTCTGCTCATGCCGTTCCCGCTCATTGCATTCTTCCGACATGGTATAAGAGCATCAGGCAACATCACTTGGTGCCCCGTGACCTCGTCATCACTTAGCCGTCGTCACTATCTCACGTATCAAATCTGCACCCCTCCTCCACCGTCACCACCACTTCGCGCCTCTTCGCTTCATCAGTAGCAGACATCAGTAGCATCGCTTGAAGTGCTCCTCACGCTGAAGCAACGGCTCCTCATCCTACGGAAGCCCTGCGCCCATTTCGTACCCATGGCCAATAATCGGTGACTCGTCGTGTACACCAACCAAAAGCAGCTCCCTAGCCTTCGCCGCCGTCAACTCCCAAGAAGCGTCTTGCCGCCCGAAAGCAGCTACCTCTCATCACCTTCGCCACCTCAAGTCCCCTCGCCTTTTTCACCTCCTCTCACCAGCCGCATCTGCTGCATCAGCCTCAACCTTCTCAGCTCCTCAGCATCCTTCTCTCGAGCCGCGTCCTTGCACCACCTTCTCACGTCATCAGCAGCAGCAGCTTAACTCTTGCCGTCAGGATATCAGACACCACCAGTCTCCGTGCTCCGATTGCAAGCCAACTGGGGAACAAACCGTCAATCTCCTGACATCAGCGAATCAGTGTCCCCGCTTGCCGCATGATTTCCGCCGCTGCAGCCAACTTCCTCTTGCCAACAGGACATCAGATACCGCCAGTCTTCCTGCCCGTCGGTCTCGGGCCAACTGGGGAACAAGCCGTCACTCTTCTCAAAGCATAGCACTTGGTTACCGCATCTCACTACCATTCTCTCCCTGCCACCATTCCTATCTTCCGCCTCCATCACCCGCGCATCATCTTCACCAGCCTTCCCTTTGTTCATCTTCGCGTCATCATCACCTTCATCTCCTGCCCTCAGCCCTCCTCCTCATCCATCTTCTTCGAGCCGCTCTCAGCATCATTATCGCCATCGTCTCATCGGTCTTCATCAGCCTTCGTCATCAGCGCACGTGGTTCCACCCATGCACCCACTCAGCCATCAGCCGCCTCCGCCTCCTCCCGTTTCGCTTCCGCATCGTCCGCTTGGCACAAGGATCCGCCCGTTCGCATCGTCCGCTTTGCAACGACCTGCGCCCACGCCGAAAACGTTTACAGCGCACGTGTTTTCGCTCCTGCACCCACTCCTCTTTCATCAACTTCCGCTCGATCATCATCCGCATCAGCAACCAGCACAAGGACCTGCACGAGCTCACTACCCGCTTTGAAGCAGCCTGCACCCATGCTTTAAACAGATTTCTCGCGGCGCGTTGGCTATTGCCTTCCCCTTGCCGCATTGTACTCCTCTACTTCGCAGTGCACGTGCTTCTATCCCAACGCATACTCCTAGTGCATCAACATCCGCTTCATCATCATCCGCATCTGCGACCAGCACAAGGACCTGCACGAGCACGCTACCTGCTTTGCAGCAGCCTGCACCCACGCCAGCCAGCAGATTTCTCGCGGCGCGTTGACACCTTCCTTCTCCTTGCCGCATTCTACCTTTCTGCTCGGCTGCGCACGAGGTTTTGCGCCTGCGCCCGCTCATTTATCAGCCGGCTCCGCCTGCACCTGATCGCTCCTGCATCGTCCGCACGGCACAAGGATCTGCCCGGTTGCTTCGCTTGTCATGCGACGGCCTGCGCTCACCCTTCCTTCCATCACCCTTTCTTCACCATCTACCTTTACCCCCTCTCTTCTCACCTACACTCACATCATGGACAGGCTGGCCGCTGCGTGGACCTCACTTCGTATACTTGGTCCCAATGCTTGAAACATCCTCAGTTGGTCGGAGAGTGTCATTTCCAGTGCACAAGGTATCTACTTCAATGGGTACGAAATGGCAGGAATGCTGCTTGGTAATTATGACCACCTCCACAGCAACCAACGTCATCCCAAGGACTACGACGCCACCTTCACTGCCATCTGGAATTTAAGCAGAACGCGTCTCGGTATCATCTACCTCCGCATGGAACAACCAACTGACATTGCACCTCAGCGATGGTACTCCCTGCTACAATATGCATGGATGAGACGCTCCGGCTATCTCCACATCTGTTATGTGGACATTTTTCCCACTCTGCCAGACATCCCCAATCTCTTCTTCCGTCCAGAAGACGACAAGGGTGACGTCACATCGACCAACGCCGACGAATGGCAACAGATCTTCTACAAAAAGCTGAAACCCTATTACATCTTCCACTTCTCCATTGTGAGGTCTCTTCTGGAGAGACCATTATGGAACAGTCCCGACGACGACGATAGCCCCGACGACTTTCAAGCTTAGCTTGAGCTGTTCAGCACAGAACTGAGACGAGGGGTTTGCACACTTGTCGACCCTACCCTACACTTTCTCCTGGCCAAGCATGACCGCAACAACTTACCCCTCATGTGGCACGGCCTTATTATCCATTGTGGAGGGTCGGTCACGTGCGACTAACTGGGAAACTGGAGATATTTTCTGCCTTAACAGATTCAATGGAGGTGTCAGAATGATGTTTGTTTCAAGGCAGGACACCAAACGGGTTCAGCTCCAGGAGTGTTCTGGCTCCTCCTCTCTCGGAAATACCGAGCACTCTCAATAACGGTTCAAGCATCATCATGAACCACCTCGGTCCCATCATACACGAACCGTTGACGGTGAGAACCGACCAACGGCACGATACCAAGTAATCCCCTAATAAGCGGCCCGACCGCAAGCACGTCCGGCTAGTGCACAAGAAGCTGTTGCTTACCATTTTGTCTTGGTATGTCCATTATAAGGAGGATGTTTATTCCCTCCTAGCTTCACCAAAACAGTCCTATTCATCCTTTTCCCTTTGGTTCTGCGGCTTCGCCGCCGTGTTCTTGCTCTGCTCGCCTCTCGCTTCCATTGCCTTCACCGACCTCTGACTCCTCACGGCCCTTCGCTTCGCCATCCTCAACCTTTTGCTTCCGACGCCTTCCTCTGTTTGCTCTTAAGTTCTCTCATCTGCGCGCTGTCTACCTTGGAACTCCAGTGGCTCACGTCCTTTCACGACTCAGCGACTAACTCCTTGGGCCCGCGCTCACCGCTCTGCATCCATCACTCCACTACGTCACTTCTGCCTGCTTCAGTGCTTCTGCTTGCTTCTGCTCCTACCGTTCCCGCTCATTGCATTATTCTGACAACAAGGTACAATACTTGTGGCTCGGTATGGCTATTGTGCGCAATGCCTTGACAACTTTGGCATGTGCCACTGACCATGACCACAACGTTTACCAAGTGACTTAAACTTCCACGAATTGTAACACAAGTCAGCCACGGTCAGAGTACCCAACTACAGTGCACATGTACTATGCATAACCTTGCAGGTATAAACAAGGTAAAAACCCGGTGGCCGGGTGTGGCTATTTTGTGCAGTGCCTTCATAACATTGGCATGTGCCACGGACCATGAGAACAATGTTAACCAAGTGACTTTAACTTCTATTTAACATAACACGAGTCAGCCAGGGTCAGAGTGTCCAATCACTGTGCAGATGTACTAGGCATGATCTTGCAGGTGCAAACAAGGTAAAACACCGGTGGCTTGCTGTGGCTATTATGCGCAATGCCTTGACAGAGCTGGTATGTGCCACTGACCATGACCACAACGTTTACCACGTGAAATTAACTTCTACGCATCGTAACACGAGTCAGCCGCGGTCAGAGTGCCCAATCACAGTGCACATGTACTATGCATGACGTTGCAGGTATAAGCAAG
Source organism: Penium margaritaceum (assembly GCA_023375785.1). Lineage (NCBI taxonomy): Eukaryota > Viridiplantae > Streptophyta > Zygnematophyceae > Desmidiales > Peniaceae > Penium > Penium margaritaceum. The sequence goes on from SZWC01004284.1 coordinate 105,233, forward strand.
GTTAAAAACCTTTGTCCTTGTGTGGCTATTGTGAGCGATGCCTTGGCAAAGATGGCATGTGCCACTGACCACGACCACAAACTTATCCAAGTGACTTTAACTTATAGGAATTGTAACACGCATCAGCCACGGTCAGAGTGCCCAATTACAGTACACGTGTGCTAGGCATAAACTTGCACATATAATCAAGGTAAAATACTAGTGGCTCAGTGTTGCTATTGTGCGTAATACACGGTCAGAGTGCCCAAGTAACTTTAACTTCTACAAATCGTAACACGATTCAGCCACATTCAGAGTGCCCAATCACAGTGTACATTTAATACGAATGACCTCGCAGGTATAAACAAGGTAAAATACCGGTGGCTTGACATGGCTATTGTGCGCAATTCCTTGACAAAGTTGGCATGTGCCACTGACCATGAACACACTGTTTACCAAGTGCCTTAAATGGTTATGAATCGTAACATGCTTCACCCACGGTCAGAGTGTCCAATCACAGTGCAGATGTACTAGGCATGATCTTGCAGGTACAAGCAAGGTAGAATACGGGTGGCTCAGTGTCGCTATTGTGCGCAATGCCTTGACAAAGTTGGCATGTGCCACTGACCATGATCACAAAGTTTACCAAGTGACTTTAACTTCTACGAATCGTAACACGAGTCAGCCACTTTCAGAGTACCCAAGCATAGTGCACGTCTAATGTGCAACACCTTGCTGGTATAAAAAGAAAACAAACCGGTGGCTTGGCACGGCTATTGTGCGCAATGCCTTGACAAAGTTGGCACGTGCCACTGACCATGACCACAAAGTTTACCAAGTACATTTAACGGCTATGAATTATAAAACGAGTCAACCACGGTTAGAGTGTCCAATCACAGTGCCGATATACTGGGCATGACCGTACATGTTTAAACAAGGTAGAATACTGGTGGCTCGGTGTGTCTATTGTGCGCAATGCATTTGACAAAGTTAGCATGTGCCACTGACCGTGACCACAAATGTATCCAAGTGACGTTTACGTCTATTCATCATAACACAAGTCAGCCACGGTCAGAGTGCCCAATCACAGTGCACATGTATTAGGCATGATCATGCAGGTGCAAACAATGTAAAACACCGGTGGCTTGGTGTTGCTATTTTGCGCAATGCCTTGACAAAGTTGGCATGTGCCACTGACCATGACCACAAGGTTTACCAAGTGACCTTAACTTCTATGAATCGTAACACGAGTCAGCCACGGTCAGAGTGCCCAATCACCGTGCACATCTTACATGCATGACGTTGCAGGTATAAACAAGGTAAAAGACCTGGTGGCCTGGCAAGGCTATTGTGTGCAATGCCTTGACAAAGTTGGCATGTGCCACTGACCAAGACCACAAAGTTTACCAAGTGACTTTACCTTCTACGAATTGTAACACAAGTCAGACACGTTCAGAGTGTCCAATCACAGTGCACATGTAGTATGCATGACCTTGCATGTATAAACAAGGTGAAAAACTGTTGGCTTGGCACGGCTTTTGTGCACAATGCCTTGACCAAGTGCGCATGTGCCACTGACCATGACCACAAAGTTTACCAAGTACCTTAAACGGCTATGAATCATAACACGCGTCATCCACGGTTGGAGTGTCCAATCTCAGTGCAGATGTACTAGGCATGATATTGCAGGTTCAAACAAGGTAGAATAGGGGTGGCTCGGTGTGGCTATTGTGCGCAATGCCTTGAAAAAGTTGGCATGTGCCACTGACCGTGACCACAAAGTTTACCAAGTGACTTTAACTTCTACGAATCATTACACGAGTCAGCCACGGTCAGAGTACCCAATCACAGTGCACATCTAATATGCATGACCTTGCAGGTATAATAAGGGTAAACAACTGGTGTCTTAGCACGGCTATTGTGTACAATGCCTTGACAAAGTTGGCATGTGCCACAGACCATGACCACAGGGTTTACCAAGTGACTTTAACATCTACGAATTGTAACACGAGAAAGCCACAGTCAGAGTGCCCAATCACAGTTCAGATGTACTAGGCATGACCTTGCAGGTATAAACAAGTTAAAAATCCGGTGGCTTGGCACGGCTAATGTGCGCAATGCCCATGCTTCCTCGATCCTCATTTCAGCTATTGATCATCTCGTTTGCCATCAACTCAACGCCCGTGCCGATTGGCACTGCGTCCACGCCTCTGCAACAAATCCGCTTATACTCTTCTGTCCGCACCTCAGCGCTTCGGCCTGTCCGCCCGCGCCCCGGTGCTGTGGCTCCGTCATCTTGCGCCCGTGCTTGTAGGACTGCGCCCACTTTTTAGCATCCATCCAGCGATACTTGTCACTCCTCGGCATCCATCCTTGACAAGCTGGGTTCACGATCCGCATCAACTCAACTCATAGTACCCGCCCATGTTGAACCCCACCCACGTCACTCGTCGCTTCGCTCCTCGTGACCATACTCTTACCACGTGTCCTTCTCATTTGTCCACTTGATGGCTGAAACTTGTGCTCCGTTTTCCTCACAGCAGCCACTCCCCCGCTTCACTCCGTCGCGCCTCGCTGACATCAGCATGTCGTCAGCTCTCTGAAGCTTCGTTGATGCTTCCGCCTCTTCCTCTGCACATCTAACTTCTTCTATGCTCATAACAAATTCCTGATAAAGTTTACCAAGTGACTTTAACTTCTACGAATCATAACACGAGTCAGCCACGGTCAGAGGGTCCAATAGCAGTGCAGATATACTAGGCACGTTCTTGCAAGTACAAACAAGGTATAATATTGGTGGCTCGGTGTGGCTACTGTGCACAATGCCTTGACAAAGTTGGCATGTGCAACTGACCATGACCACAAATGTATCCAAGTGACATTTACTTCTGTTTATCATAACACAAGTCAGCCACGGTCGGAGTGTCCAATAACAGTGCAGATTTACTAGGCATGATCTTGTAGGTGCAAACAAGGTACAATACTGGTGGTTACGTGTGGCTATTGTGCGCAATGCCTTGACAAGGTTGGCATGTGCCACTGACCATGACAAAAAATGTATCAAAGTGACTTTTACTTCCATTGATCATAATACGAGTCAGCCACAATCAGAGTGACCAATCATAGTGCAGATGTACTAGGCATGATATTGCAGGTACAAACAAGGTTGAATACTGGTGGCTCGGTGTGTCTGTCGTGCGCAATGCCTTGACATAGTTGGCATGTGCCACTGACCATTACCACAAAGTTTACCAAGTGACTTTAACTTCTACAAATCGTAACAAGAGTCAGCCACGGTCAGAGTGCCCAATGACAGCGCACATTTAATATGCATGACCTTACAGGTGTAAACAAGATAGAGTACTGGTGGCTCGGTGTGGCTATTGTGCGTACTGCCTTGACAAAGTTGGCATGTGCCACTGACCATGACCACAAAGTTTACGAAGTGACTTTTAATGGCTATGAATCATAACACGAGTCAGCCACGGTCAGAGTGTCCAGTCACAGTGCAGATATACTCGGGATGATCTTGCAGGCACAAACAAGGTACAATACTGGTGGCTCGGTGTGGCTATTGTGCGCAATTCCTTGATAAAGTTGGCATGTGCCATTGACCATGAACACAACGCTTACCAAGTACCTTAAACGGCTATGGATTATAACACCAGTCAGACACGGTCAGAGTGTCCAATCACAGTGCAGATATACTAGGAATGACCTTACAGGTAAAAACAAGGTAGAATACTGGTGGCTCAGTGTGGTTATTGTGCGCAATGCCCTGACAGAGGTGGCATGTGCCACTGACCATGACCACAAAGTTTACCAAGCGACATTAACTTCTACAAATTGTAACACGAGTCAGCCACGGTCAGAGTGTCCACTCACAGCTCAGATGTACTAGGCATGAACTTTCAGGAATAAACAAGGTAAAAAACCGATGGCTTGAATGTGGTGCTGACAGCCGCCCGCAAGGGAACAGCCCACTGAGAGGGAAGAATGGGGATTGGGCAGAGGGACGAGAGGAGGACGGAGCGCCAGAAAGACGGAAGGTGGTGTGAACCCATGATCCCATGGTGTCATGGCAAGTGGAGGCAGAGGATCACCTTGACGGGGAGGGCAGCTGCGGAAAGAGGGATCCAGGATGGTTGCAACAAAGAGGGACACAGAGCAGTGCGCCATAGGCTAGAGAAGGAGGATGACGGAAGAGATAGAAGAACAGGAAGAACGAAGGGCGGGTGGGAGAAGAAAGAAGCATGTGGTAGAGGAGAGGACAGAGGGAGGGATAGACAGTGAAGGATGACAGGTGGCGGAGGCGGTGTGTGACAGGGGGCCACAGAATGCCAGTGAGGCAGGATCTGGAGCCGGTGATGGTTGCAGCAGGTGTGTCTCCACCGGTGGTTGGATAAAAGGAGCGAAGCTGGGTGGAGTGGCACGGTGAGGAAGAGCAGGAGGTGCAGTAGCTGTGGACATGGCAGAAGTAGTCGAGGCGGTGAAGCAGCTAGGTGGAAGTAGGGGAAGAGGTGGAATGCGCAGCAAAGGAGATAGGAAGCCAGGGGGAATAGGGCAGTGAGGAAGAGTATTGCATGGAGGAATGGGAGCAGGAGGAGAGATGCCCAGATGTGGGGTGAGGAGAGCCAAGCATAAGGACAATGGAGACGGTGAGGAAGGAGTTGAGTCAGGGAGAGGCGATGACGAGGCCTGCAAAGTGGAGATGGAGAGGGAAGGAGGCGCTGGAGGAGGAGCTGGAGGTGCTGGTGGAGCTGGAGGGGGTGTTGAAGGCACTTGCAGAGCTGGAGGAGGAGCTGGAAGCACTGGAGAAGGTGGAGGTGCTGGAGGCGAGTAGGAGGGGAGAGGCAGGCGAGTGCTAGGTGGTGAGGAGGGTGGTGCGGTGGAGGCGCCGGAGAAGGGCAGGCAGTCTAGGACAGAAGGTGGAGTACTCTTGAGGGGAGGAGGTGGTCCGGTGGCTCGGCCAGCATAGAAGTCATGAAGCCAGCAGAAGTCCTCCTCCGAGATAAGAGCCATTGTGGTGAGACATGGTATCAAAGCAGAGGGGGTAGCGGGAGAAGAAAGGCCACCCAGAAGGGACACAGGCAGCCGCCCGCAGGGGGGCGAAGACGGAGGTGGAGCACTGCTTGGAGAGATAGAACCAGAGAATGGTGGATGGGGGGGGGAACGCCAGAGGTCGAAGAATCGTCTGGCTCGATACCATGACAGGAAAATGAGGTCAGCCGAGCACAGAGTGGAAGCGAAGGTGAGGCAATGTCACGAAACGAAGTGGAAGCGGAAGCGAAAGTGATGAAACGATGGAAAGGATTGAGGAACTAAGGCAAAAGAACAAGGAACCTAGGTACAAGTTATATAGATCATAGTACTACCCTAGACGCCTAGTGCGTGCGCTGTGAAACTCAGTGCAGGGTAGGAAGCGGCTTCCGCCATGGGCCTGCTTGTGCTGCTGGTGTTGCTTGGTGTAAGGCGCGGTCTGTAACTCCCCACATGCATCGGATTGTGGGGGCTGCTCCGTGCTTGGGCTTGCCTTAGAGAGAGGCGATGTGACGCTCACGGACGCTGCGTTTGGCACGTAGTGCGGACCGAGCCGCCCACAGACCGTTGGCCTGTCGGTTACGTGACCGACGTTATTTGACGGGTCCCATCTGTTGAGTGGTCCGCGCAGAGTGGTCGCCGGCGTGAGAGTTAACCGGTCGTCATGGCTCGGTCGGCTTTGTTGCCCAAGCCATTGAGGCTGCTACACACAGAGGGTGACCCCGCTCGGAGCTAGGTAGTCCAATAATTCGGGCATTCGGCGTCCAGATGCTCCGATGGGTATTGTGCACAGCAGGGGGTAGAAGATAAATGCCAGTCGGCATTTGGTGGCAGTGAAGTATTTTCTGACAAAAGTGTCCAATCACAGTGGAGATGTACTAGGCATGATCTTGCAGGTGCAAACAAGGTATAATGCTGGTGGCTCGGTGTGGCTATTGTGCGCAATGCCTTGACAAAGTTGGCATGTGCCACTGACCATGACCAGAAAGGTTACCAAGTGACTTTAACTGCTACGAATCATAAGACGAGTCAGCCACGGTCAGAGGGTCCAAAAACAATGCAGATGTACTAGGCATGATCTTGCAAGTGCACAAAAGGTAGAATATTGGTTGCTTGGTGTGGCGATTGTGCGCAATGCCTTTGACAAAACTGGCATGTGCCACTGGCCATGACCACAAATGTATCCAAGAGACTTTTACTTCTATTGATCATAACACTATTCAGCCACGGTCAGATTGTCCAATAACAGTGCAGATTTACTAGGCATGATCTTGCAGGTGCAAACAAGGTACAAAACTGGTCACTACGTGTGGCTATTGTGCGCAATGCCTTGACAAAGTTGGCATGTGCCACTGACCATGACCACAAATGTATCCAAGGGACTTGATCATAATACGAGTCAGCCACAGTCAGCGTGACCAAACACAGTGCAGATGTACAAGGCATGATCTTGCACGTACAAACAAGGTAGAATACCGGTGGCTCGGTGTGGCTATCGTGCGCAATGCCTTGACAAAGTTTGCATGTGCCACTGACCATTACCACAAAGTTTACCAAGTGACTTTAACTTCTACAAATCGTAATACGAGTCAGCCACGGTCAGAGTGCCCAATGACAGCGCACATCTAATATGCATGACCTTACAGGTATAAACAAGGTAGAGTGCTAGTGGCTCGGTGTGGCTATTGTGCGCAATCCCTTGATCAGGTTGGCATGTGCCACTGACCATGACCAAAAATGTATCCAAGTGACATTTACTTCTATTGATCATTGTTGAATGTTTTTGCCCCTTGTTCAGTGTTGTAGGACGGATCAGGAATGCTCTGCCCCTTGTGGAGGTATGACCCCGAGATCCGTTGTAGTGTGACTCAACTATGCTCTGTCTCTTGTGAGATATGACCTGTGAGTACACCATGTGGGTGAGTGGTTACCTTGGCCATTTTGTTGATTTGGCCAAGTGAGAGGTCATGAGGTCGATCCTGGCCCCATGCATATCTTGTTGGCTATGGAAGCTTCCAAGAAAGAAATTCCGTAGCTTCTTGGACGCTACATGGTTGGTCTGTCACCTTGACACTAGGATGCTTATGTGTCAAGCCCACAGTGCAAGTCTATTGGTGACGTGGCTGGTTCAGGCCACTTCTCAGGAATGTGCTTTTGAGTTCTAGGACTGGACAGACAGCTATAAAAGGACTTGTCTTGCATGCTGATCAATCAACCCTTGCTTGATGCTCTCTTGCGTATTGACAAATTGAGCTCTTCTTGAGATGTAATGCTAAGGCGTTAGTACTCTTTAATGTGAAGTGTATGCCTGATTAAGTTTGGGGTGCATGACACATACCTGCGAAGGAAGAAGGTCTAGAAAAACCTTTGTGAGCTTTTCGGTTTCGCGGCTTCTCTGTCAGAGGTGGTTAGCTCAGTAGCTAACAAAGGGTTATGGGCCCACTCCTCTGGTTAGGGAAGTTTCACGCACGCAACCGCTAAGGTCACAAGCAGTGAGAGCGCCTTCGCTCTCACCCAACTTATCTGATTGCAGGGAAACATCAGCAGGAGGGGAATGCAACACATCTGCACCTTTCTACCTTGGGATCTGACATCAGCCTACATCAGCCTACATCAGCCTACATCTGCTTGCAACGGCCAACATTAATAGGGAAAGCAGTTTCCTCTTCTCACCAACAGCCTACAGCAACCTCAAACACAGGTTCATCGGCATCAACAACAGGTGTAGTAGCTGAAGCAGTTGTAGTTGTAGGGATGGCAGGGACAGGGGAACCAGGGAATCATTCGCCCATCCTCAAGTTTGATTGAGAGGGGTTTGCACTCTGGAAGTGGCAGTTTGAGATCATCATGGATGACAGAGATCTGCTAGGATATTTTGACGGAACTATCCCAGCACCAAAGGAGGATGGTGCTGACCTTGTGGCATGGGTCAAGCTCAACAAGAAGGCTCTCGCCATTCTTGTGTCCTCCATACAACCCTCGGTCCTTTCACACATCAGCGGTTGTACAGTGGCAGCCGCGGCATACGCCAAACTCGGCAAGGTGTTTCAGTCCTCCTCACTTGCCAACCGTCTCTTCATTNATCTAGTTTCCTACACCACCGTCTCTGAGTATGTGCGGAATGAAGCCATGCGTCGTAGCAGTAGTGAAGCAAACATGGCTGCCTTTGCCTCACGGAGCAGCGGCACCTTCCGCAATACCTCATCCTCTGGGTACAAGGGAAACAATAGCACTAGCAACAGTGGAAGGGGTGCAAAGCGCCAAGGAAACTGCCACAACTGTGGCAAGGCTGGACACTGGGCTCAAGTGTGTCGTGCACCCAAGAGAGAGGGAGGATACGGGGATAAATGGCGAGGGGGAAATGGTGGGAAGGATCCCACAAGCTTGATGGCTAAGTGTGCCTCCAAGAAAGGGAGGGCGATACTCAGGCCAGGAGCCTATGGCCTTGACTCGGGCACAAACGAGCACACAACTTACGAGAAGAGAGACTTCATCTCTCTTGCTCCATGTAACAAGAACTTCAGAGTCACCAACGGCAAGGTTGATGCAGCTGAGGGGATTGGTGACAAGCTGATCACAGTGGGTGTCAACGGTGGATTTTCCGACCTCAAGCTAGAGGGGGTGGTCTACTTGCCCTCCTTCACAGCCAACCTGCTCTCCGTCTCTAAGATAACTGACCATGGCATGACAGTGGTCTTTATAGAGAAGGAAGCGGTGATAGTTCCTACCAAGGAATTCAACATCTCCTACTCTGCCAAGAAGGTTGTCGCACACGTTCCTCGCGTTGATGGACTCTACGTCTTGCAGACCAAAACGACAACTTCAACGGCTGAATCTTTGGTCGAGAGTGATGATGAGGAGAGCAGCGATGCAGACTCAGATGAGGAAGGACATGTTGGAGCAGCGGAAGCAGTGGCAGCAGATGATTCGACAACAAAACCGCAAGCAAATGCAGCCATCGGGGTTGTTCATTCTAGCCTATGCACATCCTCCAAGAACATGTGGCACAGGCGCTTTGGGCACATGGCTCATCGCACATTGGAGCTCATGGGAAAGCAGGAGCTAGTGCGTGGGATAGAGCTAGGTGATGAGGTGGAGGAAGCGGAGATCATGTGTGAGCCATGCATTCAAGGCAAGGCGAAAAGAAAACCCTTCAAGCACAATGGAACGCGTGCTCTCGCACCTCTCGATCTCCTCCACTCTGACGTATGTGGTCCCTTTCGCACACCATCAAATGGAGGCAGCCGATATCTCCTCACATGCATCGACGACAACAGCCGCAAAGTCTGGATATACTTTCTCAGAAAGAAAAGTGAGGTGAAGGAGAATCTGCAGACCTTTTTCGCTATGGTTGAGCGACAGATTGGAAAGAAGGTGAAGGCATTCAGGACGGACAATGGGGGAGAGTACGAAGCTTGCAGGGAGTGGCTCAAGACACAGGGCATTGAACACCAGAAAAATACGCCCTACTCACCTCAAAGCAACGGCGTAGCAGTGGGGATGAACCAGATGCTCCTAGGCATGACAAGGTGCATGCTCTTTGACGCCAAGCTTCCTCCTAGGTTCTGGGCTGAAGTAGCACGTACGGCTACCTACCTTGTGAACCTCACACCTGCAGCAGCTCTACAAAGGAGAGGCAAGAAGAAGCAGACACAGCAATTGAAGACGCCTCAAGAAGCATGGTCAGGCAGGAAGCTGGATGCCTCCCATCTCAAGGTGTTCGGTTGCACCGGGTTTGCCAAGGTCCAGGCCGGTGAGGGCCCAAGAAAGCTCGATGAAAGAGCACGAAAGTGCATTTTCATTGGCTATGACACCGCCCACAAAGCTTATCGACTGTGGGACCAAGGAGCCAAGAAGGTCATCCGCAGCAAAGATGTGGATTTCCACGAAACGTCTCTGAGTAAGGGAGAGCATCTCGAACTCGAGAACGCTCCAAAACAGGGAGAGTGGCTCACTCCCCTAGAAGAGGGAGACGAAGCACCAGCACAATGGCATGGGATAGGTGCTACAACAGGGAGAGGAGCTCATGAAGATGACTCGGAGGAATCAGACTCTGATTCCGATGTATCCGATCCTCCAGAACATGAGGAGGATGCCTCTCCCATCATCAACGACGAACCAGACCTCCAGCCTCCACATCAACAGCACCAGCCAGCAGGTTCAAGGAGCAGTTCACGCCTCAAAGTACCTTGGCAGCATTACGACGCAGATAGGGGTGAATGGACAGGCTTCAACTATTCATTCTTAGTTCAAGAGGAGCCAACGTCTGTCGCAGAGGCACTCACTCGGCCTGACAAAGCAGAGTGGGACAAAGCAATTCGCAGTGAACTCAGCTCCATTGAAGAGAATGGGACCTGGGTACTGGTGGACAGACCTGCCAGGGCTCACGTTGTGGGGTCCAACTGGGTGCTGAAAGTAAAAAGGAAACAGGATGGCAAGACAGACAAGTACAAGGCACGGGTGGTAGCAAAGGGGTTATCCCAACGGCCTGGCGCAGAGTACGATGAGACCTTTGCCCCAGTTGTGACGTTTGCCTCCATCCGGTCAATGCTCGCCATTGCTGCTGCCGAGAACATGGAGGTCCACCAGATGGATGTCAAGACAGCCTTCCTTTACGGCAAACTTGACAAGGGGGTATTGATGGAGGTTCCGGAGGGGGTTGATGCTCCTGAGGGCAAGGTGTGCAGATTGGTGAAGACACTCTATGGGCTAAAACAAGCACCAAGACTTTGGTACCACGAGATGGACACGTTCATGGCCACGGAGTCCTTCATGCACTGCGACAATGACCCTAGCATGTACGTGCATGAGAGTGACAAAGGGACTATGTTGGTCGCCTTGTACGTTGATGACCTGATTCTATGCTCCTCTTCGACGCAGCTGCTAGACGATCTCAAGGGGCAGCTGAGTAGCAGATTCAAGATGAAGGACATGGGTCCTCTTGACTTTTATCTTGGAATTGCAATCAAGCGCGACAGAGCAGCAGGTACCATCAGCCTGAACCAGACAAAATACATCGACTCCATCCTCAAACGATACGACATGGCAGATTGCAAACCTGCCAGCACATCCATGAGCTCCGAGTGCAAACTCTCCACCTCCATGTCCCCATCAAACGAAGTGGAGAAAACTGACATGCTGGGCATCCCATATCAGTCTGCAATGGGCAGTCTGATGTATGCCATGGTCGCCACCCGACCAGATATAGCCCATGCTGTTGGGCAGGTGAGCCGGTTTGTGGCCAATCCCGGTCCACTTCACTGGCAGGCCGTGAAGCGCATCATGCGCTACCTTCAGGGGACGCGGCACGTGGGGCTCCAGTTTGGAGGCATCGCTGGATCCGCATCACTCCGTCTCATGTGCTACACTGATGCTGATTGGGGAGGGAATATCGATGNGGCATGGTCAACGCAAGTGATGACGAATGATGATGGTCACTGACGCAAGGTGCAAGGGAGAGATTTGTTGAATGTTTTTGCCCCTTGTTCAGTGTTGTAGGAAGGATCAGGAATGCTCTACCCCTTGTGGAGGTATGACCCCTAGATCCGTTGTAGTGTGACTCAACTATGCTCTGTCTCTTGTGAGATATGACCTGTGAGTACACCATGTGGGTGAGTGGTTACCTTGGCCATTTTGTTGATTTGGCCAAGTGAGAGGTCATGAGGTCGATCCTGGCCCCATGCATATCTTGTTTGCTGTGGAAGCTTCCAAGAAAGAAAGTCCGTAGCTTCTTGGACGCTACATGGTTGGTCTGTCACCTTGACACTAGGATGCTTATGTGTCAAGCCCACAGTGCAAGTCTATTGGTGACGTGGCTGGTTCAGGCCACTTCCCAGGAATGTGCTTTTGAGTTATAGGACTGGACAGACAGCTATAAAAGGACTTGTCTTGCATGCTGATCAATCAAACCTTGCTTGATGCTCTCTTGCGTATTGACGATTTGAGCTCTTCTTGAGATGTAATGCTAAGGCGTTAGTACTCTTGAAGGTGAAGTGTATGCCTGATTAGTTTGGGGTGCATGACACATACCTGCGAAGGAAAAAGGTCTAGAAAAAACCTTTGTGAGCTTTTCGGTTTCGCGGCTTCTCTGCCAGAGGTGGTTAGCTCAGTAGCTAACAATCATAACACAAGTAAGCCACGGTCAGAGTGTCCAATAATAGTGCAGATTTAATAGGCATGGTCTTCCAGGTGCAAAGAAGGTACAATACTGGTGGCTACGTGTGGCTATTGTGCGCAATGCCTTGACAAAGTTGGCATGTGCCACTGACCATGACCAAAAATGTATCCAAGTGACTTTTACTTCCATTTATCATAATATGAGTCAAATACAGTATGAGTGACCAATCACAGTGCAGATGTAATATGCATGATCTTGCATGTACAAACAAGGTAGAATAACGGTGGCTTGGCGTGGCTATCGTGCGCAATGCCTTGACAAAGCTGGCATGTGCCACTGACCATTACCACAAATTTTACCAAGTGACTTTAACTTCTACAAATCGTAACACGAGTCAGCCACTGTCAGAGTGCCCAATGACAGCGTACATCTAATATGTATGACCTAACCGGTATAAACAAGGTAGAGTGCTGGTGGCTCAGTGTGGCCATTGTGCGCAATGCCTTGACAGAGTTGGCATGTGCCACTGACCATTACCACAAAGTTTACGAAGTGACTTTAAACGGCTATGAATCATAACACGAGTCAGCCACGGTCAGAGTGTCCATTCACAGTGCAAATGTACTATGCATGATCTTGCAGGCACAAACAAGGTACAATACTGGTGGATCGGTGTGGCTATTGTGCGCAAAGCCTTGACAAAGTTGGCATGTGCCACTGACCATGACCACAACGTTTACCGAGTACCTTAAACGGCTATGAATCATAACACCAGTAAGCAACGGCCAGAGTGTCCAATCACAGTGCAGTTGTACTAGGCATGATCTTGCACGTGTAAACAAGGTACAATACTGGTGGCTTGGTGTGGCTATTGTGCGAATTGCATTGACAAAGTTGGCACGTGCGACTGACCATGACCACTAAGTTTACCAAGTGACTTTAACTTATATGAATCATAACTCGAGTCAGCCACAGTCAGAGTACCCAATCCCAGTGCACATCAAATATGCATGAACTTGCACGTATAAACAGGGTTAAAAACTGGTGTCTTGGCACGGCTATTGTGCGCAATGCTTTGACAAAGTTGGCA
>SZWC01004284.1:118607-121107 GCA_023375785.1 Penium margaritaceum
TGCGACAGACCATGACCACTAAGTTTACCAAGTGACTTTAACTTATATGAATCATAACTCGAGTCAGCCACAGTCAGAGTACCCAATCCCAGTGCACATCAAATATGCATGAACTTGCACGTATAAACAGGGTTAAAAACTGGTGTCTTGGCACGGCTATTGTGCGCAATGCTTTGACAAAGTTGGCATGTACCACTGACCATGACCACAAAGTTTACCAAGTGACTTTAACTTGTACGAATTGTAACACAAGTCAGCCACAGTAAGAGTGCCCAATCACAGTTCAGATGTACTAGGCATGACCTTGCAGGTATAAACAAGGGAAAAAACTGGTGGCTTGGAACGGCTATTGTGCGCAATGCCTTGACAAAGTTGGCATGTGCCACTGACCATGACCACAAAATTTACCAAGTACCTTAAACGGCTATGAATCATGACACGGGTCAGCCACGGTCAGAGTGTCCAATCACAGTGCAGATATAATGGGCATGATCTTACAGGTAAAAACAAGGTAGAATACTGGTGGCTCGGTGTGGTTATTGTGTGCAATGACTTGACGAAGTTGGCATGTGCCACTGACCATGACCACAAATGTATCCAAGTGGCTTTTGCTTCTATTGATCATAACACGGTCAGCCACGGTCAGAGTGTCCAATCACAGCGTAGATGTACTATGCATGATCTTGGAGTTGCAAACAAGGTAGAACACTGGTGGCTCGGTGTGGCTAATGTGCGCAATGCCTTGACAAAGCTGGCATGTGCCACTGACCATGACCACAAAGTTTACCAAGTGACTTTAACTGTTATGAATCGTAACACGAGTCAGCCACAGTCAGAGTTCCCAGTCACAGTTCAGATGTACTATGCATGTCCTTGCACGTATAAACAAGGTAAAAAACCGGTGGCTTGGCATGGCTATTGTGCGCAATGCCTTGACAAAGTTGGCATGTGCCACTGACCATGACCACAAAGTTTACCGAGTACCTTAAACGGCCAAGAACCAAAACACGAGACAGCCACAGTCAGAGTGTCCAATCATAGTGCAGATATACTACGCATGACATTGCAGGTATGAACAAGGTAGAGTACTGGTGGCTCGGTGTGGCTATTGTGCGCAATGCCTTGACAAATTTGGCATGTGCCACTGACCACGACCACAAATGTTTCCATGTGACTTTTACGTCTATTCATGATAACACGAGTCAGCCATGGTCAGAGTGTCCAACCACAGTGCAGATGTACTAGGCATGATCTCGCAGGTGCAAACAATGTAGAATACTGGTGGTTTGGTGTGGCTATCGTGCGAAATGCCTTGACAAAGTTGGCATGTGCCACTGACCATGACCACAAAGTTTACCAAGTGACTTTTACTTCTACGAATCATAACACGTGTCAGCCACAGTCAGAGTACCCAATCACAGTGCACATCTAATATGCATGACCTTGCAAGAATATACACAGGGTTAAAAACCGGTGTCTTGGCACGGCTATTGTGCGCAATGCCTTGACAAAGGTGGCATGTGCCACTGACCATGACCATAAAGTTTACCAAGTGACTTTAACTTGTACGAATCGTAGCACAAGTCAGCCACAGCCAGAGTGCCCAATCACAATTCAGATTTACTAGGTATGAGCTTGCAAGTCTTTAAAAAGGTAAAAAACTGGTGGCTTGGCACAGCTATTGTGCGCAATGCCTTGACAAAGTTGGCATGTGCCACTGACCATGACCACAAAGTTTACCAAGTACCTTAAACGGTTATGAATCATAACACGAGTCAGCCACAGTCAGAGTGTCCAATCACAGTGCACATATACTGGGCATGACCTTACATGTATAAACAAGGAAGAATACTCGTGCCTCGGTGTGGTTATTTTGTGCAATGCCTTGACAAAATTGGCATGTGCCACTGACCATGACCACAAATGTATCCAAGTGACTTTTGCTTCTATTGATCATAACACGAGTCAGCCACGGTCTTAGTGTCCAATCATAGTGCAAATGTACTAGGCATGATCTTGCAGGTGAAAACAAGGTATAATACTGGTGGTTCGGTGTGGCTATTGTGCGCAATACCTTGACCAAGTTGGCATGTGCCACTGACCATGACCACAACGTTTACCAAGTGACTTTAACTTCTATGAATCGTAACACGAGTCAGCCACTGTCAGAGTGCCCAATCACAGTTTAGATGTACTATGCATGACCTTACAGGTATAAACAAGGTAAAAATCCGGTGGCTTGGCATGGCTATTATGCGCAGTGCCTTGACAAAGCCGGCATGTGCCACAGACCATGACCACAAAGTTTACCAAGTACCTTAAACAGTTATGAATCATAACACGAGTCAGCCACAGTCAGAGTTTCCAATCACAGTACAGATACTGCGCATGACCTTGCATGTATGAACAGGGTAGAATACTTTTGGCTCGGTGTGGTTATTGTGCGCAATGCCCTGACAAAGTTGGCATGTGCCACTGACCATGACCACAAAAATAACTA
>SZWC01004284.1:140812-177516 GCA_023375785.1 Penium margaritaceum
CCGTGCAGACACAGAAGCAGCTGCAACAGCACAATGGCGGCTCCGGCTTCACGTCTCGCACCGTCCACCCTAATGGGTGTAGACACTTGTACTCTAAGCTCTAGGACTAGTACTAATAGCAGTAGGAGCCCTGTACTCTATTTGCCTCAGTATATTCCTCCTCAGTTTCCTTCATCATCATTTCTTCATCACCGCGCATTGTCTCTCATTGCTCCTATCGCTCCAATCGTTTGCCTTCGCTCAATCATCTATCGTGTCAGCAAATCATTCCGGGCTCTTGGCCTCTCGCTCCCGCTCAAGCCTTTGACCCAAGATCAGCCGTGCCTCACAACCAATCCTCGAAGCTGTTGTCCGCTCCTCATCCGCTGCGGTACCCGAACCGCGGTGGCCTTTCGCCCAATCTCTCTTCACTGTTGGAATTCCACTTTTCATCACTCATCCTCAGCGCTTTGTCGCTTCCGCTTCTCGCGCTGTCTTCTATTACCTGCACATTTCTGTTCCTGTTGTGACGTCATCCTCCGTCAGTCTTCCGCACTTTCGTGGTAACTTTCGCACCACGTGTTTCTCTGTTATCCTTCTTGGTCCGCTGCTCACATTTTCCTGACATGGTATCAGAGCCCAGAGAAAGATCCTGGCTCTCTCCGCTGCCTCCTCACTCCACTAACATTGGAACCATCGAGCCCTGTCGCGCCAGCCAGCTGCAGCTTTGCCTCTCCCTTCTTCCTCCAATTGCAAGGTTGAACAACGCTATGTATGGGCGCAACGTTCAACAATTTTGCAGCATCTGCATTCTCCACTGTCGCGCACGAGGTTCGCCCCTATGCCCAGTTTCGCAGTCGTCCAAGTAACCATAGACGTGTATGGGCGCGTCACTGTAACAAGGAAAACTACTGAATTGCCACTACATTCTTCAAACTTCCGCCATCCTAATCTTCTCATGCCACCAATATCATGTTGACCTTCGAATGCACTCCTCCTTCGGAAGTCCTTCCTCCTTTTCAGGACGACTATCTGCACTACTACTACGATGACTATCTGTATCCTGATGATCTTCTCTCCTCGCCTCAAGCCGCCTCACCTGAAGCCTCTCTCGATCCTGCCGCCGCTATGGGTCTTCTCATCTTCTCTGGCACTCCAATCTTCTCACGTGAAGAACTAAACCAGTTCATGCTCTGCAACTACGGTACCTCCATTGGTGGCGCCACCTTGCAGCAGACGATCACTACCTCAGTAACCGCACCTCCTTCACCACAAAGCAAGCCTCTCTCCACAAATTAACCCGTATCACACTCGCCCTCCTCGCCTCCTATCACCAAGACCATAGATCGCTACATTCCCCCTCCAAAACGCGCGCAGCTGTCCTGTGATGACTCAGCCTCGGCTCAACTTACTCCCTCCACTGTCTCCAATCCCAAGGTTTCCTGTGAGAAACCAGCACTTTCCGACATACTCGTTTCACTGCCTGCTGACAAACTCCTCCCTGCACATGCATCCGCTCTGCCAAGCTCTCTCATTGACATTTCCCCAGCAAACGTACCAGCGCAACCACCTGCCCCTGCAGTTCCTTCTGGGTTTTCCCAACCTGCATCCCCTCTTCCAGCATCTCAGGCTGACACACCTCACTCAACAAGTTTTCCTCTCTTGTCCTCCTGTAATCAGCCAACCTCTCCTTCATCTCATCAGTCGTCTGACTCCCTCAAAGATCCAACAGCTGACATCTCTGTAAATGCTCAAGTACCATCATCAGTTCATCTGTCATGCTCAGCTCCTTCAACCTTGACCCCTTCTGTACCTCACCTGCCATCCCCTTGCACACCATCCCTCAATCCTCCTACCACTTGCTACCTTGAACTCTCTGCATTGTTAGCATGTCTGCTGCCAGTATCATCTTCACTCAAATCTTTTCTCCTTCCTCCAAACCTCCGGAGCACCTAACCCCCGCCTTCACCATTCTGCAACTCCATCGAGACGGTCTCACTACTGTCCCTAGCCTTTCACCTTCCCTCTGAACTTCATTTTGACTCAACTCTTCCCTCGCACCTGCAAACACAGCATTCAACAGCATGGATGAAGGAACCCACTCCTCCAGCCACTTGTTTCTCCCTCCTACAGTTTCTCTGGATCATGCGGAAGAATTCCAACATCCTCTTGTCTGGGGAAACAATTAGCGGTTACCCTTCCCATCCTCTCCTCAAGACGCAGCCGACTGCCCACCAGTCTTCTCATCCTCTCTTGGCAGCGGAAAAACAACTGGCCTCCCTCCTTGGGTTCTTTGTTGCGAGCCGTGTGATCCTGAAGGGGGCTGTCGGAATTCTGCTCAAGACTGACACGGCTCAACCGGGCTCTTCTCTGTCTCCTGGCATCATCCGACTCTCCCCTGGACATCCACTCAGCGGGAAAAGGAAAAGCCAGCCCAGTCCCGGTTCACCTCCCGCGCCCTGCCACCCGAATGGCCCAAGTGGTATGACCAATCAGACTTCTCCGGTCTGACCACCCGACCGTCCGAACTCAGCACGACCAACGCCAACGGACCTCCAACGCCACCTGACGACCGGCAAGATCTGCCGACAACAGTCCTGTTCCTTGGTCTGGTTATCATGGCTACAACCAAGGGTCGGCAGGAGAAGCACGTCCTCCACTCAACCAGGAAGGACCCGAAAGAGCACAAGATCGTGCGGAGCCGCACCGCGCCCTCGCACTGTGCAGACACAGAAGCTGTAGCAACAACACAATGGCGGCTTTGGCTTCACGTCTCGCACCGTCCACCCTAATGGGTGTAGACACTTGTACTCTAAGCTCTAGGACTAGTACTAATAGCAGTAGGAGCCTTGTACTCTATTTGCCTCAGTATATTCCTCCTCAGTTTCCGTCATCATCGTTTCCTCATCACCGCGCATTGTCTCTCATCGCTCTTATGGCTCCAATCGTTTGCCTTTGCTCAATCATCTATCGTGTCAGCAAAGCATTCCGGGCTCTTGGCCTCTCGCTTCCGCTCAAGCCTTTGACCCAGAATCAGCCGTGCCTCATAACCAATCATCGACGCTGTTGTCCGCTCCTCATCCACTGCGGTACCCGAACCGCGGTGGCCTTTCGCCCTATCTCTCTTCACCGTTGGAATTCCACTTTTCATCACCCATCCTCAACGCTTCTTCGCTTCCTCTTCTCGCGCTGTCCTCTCTTACCCGCACACTTCTGTTCCTGCTGTGACATCATCCTCTGTCAGTCTTCCGCACTTTTGTGGTAACTTCCGCACCACGTGTTTCCCTGTTATCCTGCTTGGTCCGCTGCTCACATTTTCTTGCCAGTTTAAGGTACTTGGATACATTTGTGGTCATGGTCAGTGGCATATGCCAACTTTGTTAAGGCATTGCACACAATAGCCACACTGAGCCACCAGTATTCTACATTGTCTATACTTGCAAGGTCATACCCAGTATATCTGCATTGTGATTGGACACTCTGACCGTGGCTGGCTCTTGTTATGATTCATAGCCGTTTAAGGTAGTTGGTAAACTTTGTGGTCATGGTCTGTGGCACATGTCAAGTTTGTCAAGGCATTGCGCACAATAGCCACCCCAAGCCACCAGTATTCTACCTTGTTTGCACCTCCAAGTTCATGCCTAGTACATCTGCAATGTGATTGGACACTCTGACCGTGGCTGCCTCGTGTTATGATCAATAGAAGTAAAAGTCACTTAGATACATTTGTGGTCATCGTAAGTGGCACATGCCAACTTTGTCAAGGCATTGCGCACAATAGCCACACCGAGCCACCAGCATTCTACCTTGTTTGCACCTGCAATGTCATGCCCTGTATATCTGCAATGTGAGTGGACACTTTGACCATGGCCAACTCGTGTTATGATTAATTGCCGTTTAAGGTACTTGGTAAACATTGTGGTCATGGTCAGTGGCCCATGCCGACTTTGTCAAGGCATTGCGCACAATAGCCGTGCCAAGATACCGGCTTTTTACCCACTTTATACCTGCAAGATAATCCATAGTACATCTGATTTGTGATTGGGCACTCCGACTGTGGCTGACTCGTGTTACAATTCGTATAAGTTAAAGTCACATGGTAAACTTTGTGGTCATGGTCAGTGGCATGTGCCAAATTTGTCAAGGCATTGCGCACAATAGCCGTGCCAAGACACCGGTAATTTACCTTGTTTATACCTGCAAGGTCATGCATGTTAGATGTACACTGTGACTACGCACTCCGACTGTGGCTGATATGTGTTACAATTCAAAGAAGTTCAAGTCACTTGGTAAACTTTGTGGTCATGGCTAGTGGCATATGCCAACTTTGTCAAGGCATTACGCAAAATAGCCACTCCGAGCCACAAGTATTGAACCTTGTTTTGTACCTGTAAGATCATGCCTAGTACATCTGCACTGTGATTTGACACTCTGACTGTGGCTGACTCGTGTTATTATTCATAGCCGTTTAAGGTACTTGGTTAACTTTGTGGTCATGGTCAGTGGCACATGCCGACTTTGTCAAGGCATTGCGTGCAATAGCCACACCGAGCCACCAGTATTCTACCTTGTTTGTACCTCCAAGATCATGCGTAGTACATCTGCACTGTGATTGGACACTCTGACCGTGGCTGCCTCGTGTTTCGATCAATAGAAGTAAAGGTCACTTGGATACATTTGTGGTCATGGTCAGTGGCACATGCCAAGTTTATCAAGGCATTGCGCACAATAGCCACACCGAGCCACCAGCATTCTACCTTTTTTGCACCTGCAATGTCATGCCCAGTATATCTGCAATGTGAGTGGACACTCTGACCGTGGCCAACTCGTGTTATGATTCATAGCCGTTTAAGGTACTTGGTAAACTTTGTGGTCATGGTCAGTGGCCCATGCCAACTTTGTCAAGGCATTGCGCACAATAGCCGTGCAAAGACACCGGTTTTTTACCCACTTTATACCTGCAAGGTCATCCCTAGTACATCTGATTTGTGATTGGGCACCCTGAATGTGGCTGACTCGTGTTATTGTTTGTAGAAGTTAAAGTCACATGGTGAACTTTGTGGTCATGGTCAGTGGCACGTGCCAAATTTGTCAAGGCATTGCGCACAATAGCTGCGCCAAGACACCGATAATTTACCTTGTTTATACCTGCAAGGTCATGCATGTTAGATGTACACTGTGATTGGGCACTCCGACTGTGGCTGACACGTGTTACAATTCAAAGAAGTTCAAGTCACTTGGTAAACTGTGTTGTCATGGTCAGTGGCACATTTCAACTTTGTCAAGGCACTGCGCACAATAGCCACACCGAGCCACCAGTATTCTACCTGGTTTGAACCTGCAAGACCATGCCTAGTACATCTGCACTGTGATTGGGCACTCTGACTGTGGCTGACTTGTGTTATGATCAATAGAAACAAAAGTCACTTGGATACATTTGTGGTCATGGTTAGTGACACGTGCCAACTTTATCAAGGCACTGCGCACAATAGCCACACAGAGCCACCAGTATTCTACCTTGTTTATACCTGTAAGGTCCTGTCCAGTATACCTGCATTGTGATTGGACACTCTGACCTTTGCTGACTCGTGTTATGATTCATAGCCGTTTAAGGTACTTGGTAAACTTTGTGGTCATGGTCAGTGGCACATGCCAACTTTGTCAAGGCATTGCGCACAATAGCCATGCCAAGACACCGGTTTTTTTTCCTTGTTTATACCTACAAGGTCATGCATATTAGATGTGCGCTGTGATTGGGCACTCTGACCGTGGCTGACTTGTGTTGCGATTCGTAGAAGTTAGAGTCACTTGGTAAACTTTGTGGTCATGGTATGTGGTACATGCCAACTCTGTCAATGCATTGCGCACAATAGCCACACCAAGCCACCCGTATTCTACCTTGTTTATACCTGTAAGGTCATGCCCTGTATATCTGCACTGTGATTGCACACTCTGACCGTGGCTGATTCGTGTTATGATCAAAAGAAGTAAATGTCACCTGGATACATTTGTGGTCATGGTCAGTGGCACATTCCAACTTTGTCAAGGCATTGCGGACAATAGCCATGCCAAGCCACTGGTTTTTTACCTTGTTTATAAATGCAAGGTCATGCATATTAGATGTGCACTGTGATTGGGCACTCTGACTGTGGCTGACTCGTGTTACGATTCATAGAAGTTAAAGTCACTCGGTAAACATTGTCGTCATGGTCAGTGGCACATGCCAACGTTTTCAATGTATTGTGCATAATAGCCACACCGAGCTACCAGTATTCTTCCTTGTTTGAACCTGCAAGATCATTCCTAGTACTTTTGCAATTTGATTGGACACTCTGACTGTGGCTGACTCTTGTTATGACCATAAGGACCTCCTTGACCAGGATGAACTTCTCCTTGACTTCTGGGCGAGGAAAGGCGCTTCGACTGGTCATCGTCGAAGCGCCTCCCGTTGCCTAGCGTGCAAGGCAAGATGGGCGGCTCCACCAATGGTTACTTCGACGGCCGTAGCAGGGGCTCTACTGCTCCGTTTTGGGCGTGCTTGGATGCGTTGGAAAGCTTAGATCATAGGCTATAAGGATCTGATGTAATCTCACTATGCTACCTAACAAAAACGTGTTTCAATTCAGATCTACTGAATGCGACGTGTTCTGCCCCCTCACATCCGTGATCCTTTTGCTCCACACTCTCCTCCATTGGAGTCCCTTGGCTGCCCCAAACCTTGGTAGCGTGATCCAGTGAAATCTAGGCATCCTTGAGGGTGCCTCCACACCCACTATAGCCAACAGTTTGCACCTCCAAGATCATGCCTAGTACATCTGCACCGTGATTGGACACTCTGACCGTGGCTGCCTCGTGTTATGATCAATATAAGTAAAAGTCACTTGGATACATTTGTGGTCACGGTCAGTGGCACATGCCAACTTTGTCAAGGCATTGCGCACGATAGCCACACCAAGCCACCAGCATTCTACCTTGTTTGCACCTGCAAGGTCATGCCCAGTACATCTGCAATGTGAGTGGACACTCTGACCGTGGCCAACTCGTGTTATGATTCATAGTCGTTTAAGGTACTTGGTAAACTTTGTGGTCATGGACGTCTCCGACTCTGTATCAAAGCTCGATGTTGCGTCAGCCTGCACAGCCGCTCTTCCTGCCACACCACTATTCTTCACAGCCTGCTGTACTGGCACCACTTGCCAGTTTTCGGGAGCTTGATCTCCTGACTCCAGCATCACCAACTACTCTCCCTGTTTTGGATCTTGCGTGGGATCAAGAATCTCTTCCTTGCCTGGTTTCCTTTCATCAAAGGTTACGTTTCGGCTGGTGATGAGTCTTCTTCCTGCCAGGTCCCACTGGTGGTAGGTCTTGTGGGCCGTCTCATAGCCCACCAGAACGCACTTTCACGCTCTTGCATCCAGCTTGCCGGCACCCTCGCCCGCCTGGACCTTTGCCCATGCGGTGCAGCAGAATACTTTCAGATGTGATGCGTCCGGCTTCTTCCCT
The DNA here is from genome assembly GCA_023375785.1 of Penium margaritaceum. Classification (NCBI taxonomy): domain Eukaryota; kingdom Viridiplantae; phylum Streptophyta; class Zygnematophyceae; order Desmidiales; family Peniaceae; genus Penium; species Penium margaritaceum. The sequence continues at coordinate 148,295 of SZWC01004284.1, forward strand.
GACCAAACTTCTTGTGGCGTCATCTGTTGCTTTCCCTTCTTCTTTTTGCGTCTGCCCAGAGCAGCCGCAGGAGTCAGGTTGACGAGATAGCATGCCGTTCTTGCCGCTTCCGCCCAGAACCGCGGTGGAAGCTTTGCATAAAATAGCATGCTACGCACCATGCCGAGGATCGTCTGATTCATCCGTTTGGCAACACCATTGCTCTGTGCCGTGTAAGGCGTTGTGGGCTGGTGGCTGATCCCATGTTGCCTCATCCAGCCCTTGCATGCCTTGTACTCTCCACCGTTGTCGCTTCGCATCGCTTTGACTTTCTTTCCGGTCTGTCGCTCCACCATGGCGACAAACTCCTGCAACGTTTCTCTGACCTCTCCCTTTGCTTTGAGGAAGAAGATCCACACCTTGCTGCTGTGGTCATCTATGAAGGTCAGAAAATACTTGCTACCACCATTTGACGCCGTGCGAAAGGGTCCGCACACGTCGGTGTGAATGAGGTCAAGGGCTGATTCTGCATGGCGACCATTGCGCTCAAAGCGCGTTCGCTTGGTCTTGCCTTGGAGGCAAGGTTCACACAGGCTGCCACATCCAACCGCATCCTTCTTGCAACCATCCATGCCACGGACCAGCTGTTGTTGCTGGATGACTTGGAGTGTGCTGTTTGCCACATGCCCAAAGCGTCTATGCCACAGATCAGNTGCCGAGGATGGTCTGATTCATCCGTTCGGCAACACCATTGCTCTGCGGCGTGTAAGGCGTTGTGGGCTGGTGGCTGATCCCATGTTGCCTCAACCAGCCCTTGCATGCCTCGTACTCTCCACCGTTGTCGCTTCGCATCGCTTTGACTTTCTTTCCGGTCTGCCGCTCCACCATGGCGACAAACTCCTGCAACTTTTCTCTGACCTCTCCCTTTGCTTTGAGGAAGAAGATCCACACCTTGCGGCTGTGGTCATCTATGAAGGTCAGAAAATACTTGCTACCACCATTTGACGCCGTGCGAAAGGGTCCGCACACGTCGGTGTGAATGAGGTCAAGGGCTGATTCTGCATGGCGACCATTGCGCTCAAAGCGCGTTCGCTTGGTCTTGCCTTGGAGGCAAGGTTCACACAGGCTGCCACATCCAACCGCATCATTCTTGCAACCATCCATGCCACGGACCAACTGTTGTTGCTGGATGACTTGGAGCGTGCTGTTTGCCACATGCCCAAAGCGTCTATGCCACAGATCAGTGTCTTCATCTTTTGCGGCAGAGGATGCTTTTTCAGTTTTCGTTGGTGTGCTCTCCTGCGTGGATGCCGAGACCACAGCCTCTGCTGCACCCGCATGGCCCTCCGTTTCCGAGCTCTTTGCTGCCGTTGTCTGCAGTACGTAGAGTTCGTCGACCCGTGGAACCTGTGCCACGAGATCTTTGTTGGTGTAGAGGACCTTGATGTCTTTGTTCCTGGCGATAACCGCCTTCTTCTGCGTGAACACCGCCGTCATGTCGTTGTCCGTAATTTGTTATACGGACAGAAGGTTTGCCGTAAAGGAGGGTATGTAGACCACGTCACGTAGCCGTAGATCCTTCTCCGCACCATTGAGGCTGATGCTCACCAGCTTGTCGCCCACGCCCTTTGCGTTCACGACGCTACCGTTTGCGCATCTGAACCGCCGATCGGTGCGGCCGATGGAGACAAATCCAGCCTGGTCGTTGCTAGAGTGATGATTGGTGCCGGAATCAAGCCCAAAAGCTCGTGGCCTGAGCAGCGCCGCTCCTTTTTCTGGAGGCGTGCTATGTGCCACCATGTTGGTAGCTTCTTTGCCACCCTTTTGCTTACCTTTGTTCCCACTGCTTCCGCTGTCTTCCTTCTTTGGCGACCTGCACTCTCTTGCCCAGTGCCCAGGTTTGCCGCAGTTGTGGCAGTTACCCTGTCGCTTGGGAGCCTTGCCGCCACTGTTGCCTCCACCACCACCGCTTCCGCTGCTGCCTTTCTGACCAGAGGCTGACCCTTTGCTCCCGCGGCCATCGTAGCGTGCGGCATAGGCTGAGAAATTAGCCTCACTTCAGCTGCAGCGCATGGCCTCGTTTCGCACGTACTCGGACACTACCGTGTACGTCAGGTCGTCCTCCTTCAAGCCGCCCATGACGGTGATCATCGGGCTCCAGCTATCCGGTAGCGCCACGATGGGAATCATGGCTTGCATGTTCTCGTCAAGGTCCCAGTTCATCTGGCAAGCCTCGTCAAGGAGTCCTTCAAACTCCTGTAGGAAATCGGGGATTGATTCACCCTCATTCATCCGCATGCTGATCAGCCGTTGTAGGGTGAATAATCTGTTTGCAAGGGAGGTGGATTGGTGCACGCGCTTGAGCTTGTCATAAGCTTCGAAAGCCAGCGTGTACCCGGCAATGATGGGAACATACCTCTTAGCAATCGCGTTGCTGAGGAATGACATGGAAATATCATTTCGATCCATCCACGCTTCATGCTCGGATGTGCCTTCCGCGGGAACCTGCTCCTCTCCCTTCAGTAGTTTGATGAAGCCGCGCACTTTCATCGCCAGCTCGAACTGCCATCTCCAAAGGGGGAAGTCAATCCCCTCAAAAATGGGGATTCCTCCCAAGGGTCCAAGACCTTGCGGCACTGACATAGCACTCACATTTGCTCCAGTGGTCTGCCCTGTGGTAGCCATTGTTGAGTTTGATGACTGCCCTGCGGCAGTCCCCACTCCTCCTGATGGGTCAACCATTTTTGTTGCCCTTATCTGCTTCCCACGTCTCTGCTGCGTCGAGGCCGATGTAGGCTGATGTTAGCTGATGTCTGCTACCGGTTTTAGGATGCATATCCGTTGCTTACCCCTTCAGCCGATGTTCACCTGCAGACAGAGAAGATATCTACACCAACACACCCAGGGTCTTGCCACCAAGGGCAGAGCTTGTCCTGGTTGGGACTCAAGGGTCGTGCCTCCAAGGGCAGAGCTTTTCCTTGGTCCCTGTGTGCTGAGTGCAGACCAAGCCGTTGAAGTTGATGAAGCTGATGGAGCTGATGGAGCTGATGGAGCCGGCGTGCGCACCTAGAGAGAGAGTACGAGAGTTGAGCGAAGCGTGCCTTACAACTGGTCAGTGTGCGCCCATAACCCTTTGTCAACCGGCCTGAGGCAAATGGACCAGAAAACAAGGCCGACACAATAGCACCTGCCGTCCGCTCCTAGCATTTCAGCTAGGAGAAGATATCACCCTCAGGATCACGGTTCCACACTGAGCAGTTCCTAGACAGTCACTTGCTAGCAACTGTGTCCACGTAACACTTGATCACTTTCGCGCGAGGTGTTAGTCAAAGACTAACTCACGGGGCTTAGACCAGCCCGTGTCTTCTTTATACTGTTCCTTAGTTGGACAACTCTGTGAGGAGCATCTAAGGCCAGATTGTGTAACAAGAATGAGGAATGAGCCTGGTATATATAGTCCTAGGCCTGGCCTCTAAGGTGTGTGGGTAGTGGCACTTTTTGGGTGGTCACTCCACACCACCTCACCAGTCCGCCAAATGGCGCATCCACTGACCTCCAAGTGGCGCACTCTCCTCATGCATGGAGAAATATCTAAGAAACTTCCCCTGTGCAAAGACTCGATCGTAGGACCTGTTATTCCTAAGTCCAAGATGCTATCCGTTGTGCTACACTTCTGGTGTCTCACTTGGACTTGCACCACGAACAAGGTTTGGGAGACTTACTCCAAGGGAGCAGTGCATGCCCAACCTGTCCGTCAAGCCATAGCAGTGGCCATGGGGCATAGAAGATCAACAGAAGGGAGGCGGCGCGGCAGTGAGCGCGAGTGAGGCGGTCAAGTACTCTACTTCTAGGAGAGTGACGGCTTGTTCCCCAGTTGGTCCAAGAGCGACGGACGGGAAGACTGGCCGTGTCTGATGTCCTGACAGCGAGAGGATGTTGGCTGCAACGGCCAGAGTCATGCGGTGAGCAGGGACACCGGTTCACTGATGTTAGGAGAGTGACGGCTTGTTCTCCAGTTGGCTCGCAATGGGAGTAGGAAGACTGGTGGTGTCTGATGTCATGACGGCGAGAGTTACGCTGCTGCTGCTGACAACGTGAGAAGACGGTACGAGGATGCAGCTCGAGAGGGAGAATGCAGAAGAGCTGATGAGAATGAGGCTGATGCAATAGAGGCGGCTGATGAGAGGAGGTGAGGGAGGCGGAGGCACTTGCAACGGCTCAGGTGATGAGAGGTAGCAGGTTGCGGATGGCAAGAAGCTCCTCGGAAGTTGACGGTGGGCGGCGGCTTGGAAGCTGCTTGCGGCTGTTGTGGACGACAAGTCACCAAGTGTTGGCCACGGGCGCAGATGGGGGCAGGGCTTGTTCGGATGATGAGACGTTTTTTTAGTGCGAAAAACACTTCAAGATGGACTGCTGATGTCAGCTACTGGCAAAGCAGAGAGGTGCAAAGTGGTGGTGGTGGCGACGGAGGAGTGCAGATCCCAGAGGGGAAGTAGTGACGGCGGCAGTACGATGAATCGGTCACAGGGTACCAAGTGATGTCATTGGATGCTCTGATACCATGTCAAATGAATGGAACGAGTGGGAACAGCAAGAGCAGAAGCAAGCAGACGCAATGGAGCATGCACAAGTTTGGTAAGAAAGTGACGGAAGCAAACGGTGAGTGCAGGTCCAAGGAGTTAGTCGTAGAGCCTCGAGAGAGGCGAGGCACCGGGGCTTCGAGGTAGACAGGAGGAGAAGAGATTGACGCGAGTGATGCAAGGAGATTGGCCAAAAGGTCAAAGGTGACCAAGCGAAGAGAGGGTTGAGACTGGAGAAGGAAGGTTGTAGGAGCAGATTAAGAATACGGAAGCGAAGCCATGGAACCAAAGGGGATAGTATGAGTACAGCTGTTCTGGTTAAGTTTGGATGGAATGAACATCATTCACATATACAAGGATCAGGACTCAACAAAAAGGACAACGGCTTCTTCGCTGGCCGGACGCAAGTGACTCTTCGTCACTTTGGGCGGCAACGGTTCGCAAGAGACCCTTGGACCGTTTGTGTGCTCTTGCTGCAGAGAGCTGATCACGACCTATTCTCAAACTACCCCAGGCCTTTCCGCATCAAGAAGCGAAGTCAGAGAACACATACTTTTGACACAACTTTGTCAAGGCATTGCGCATAATAGCCACACCGAGCCAGCAGTAGTCTATCTTGTTTGCACGTGAAAGATCATGCCTAGTACATCTGCACTATGATTGGACACTTCGACTGTGGCTGACTCGTGTTATGATCAATAGAAGTAAAAGTCACTTGGATACATTTGTGGTCATGGTCAGTGGCACATGCCAACGTTGTCAAGGCGTTGCGCACAATAGGCACACCGAGCCACCAGTATTCCAGCTTATTTATACGTGCAAGGTCATGCCCAGTATATCTACACTGTAATTGGACACTCTGACCATGGCTGACTCGTGTTATGATTCATAGCCGTTTAAGGTACTTGGTAAACTTTGTGGTCATGGTCAGTGGCACATACCAGCTTTGTCAAGGCATTGCGCACAATAGCCATGCCAAGCCACCGGGTTTTTACCTTGTTTATACCTGCAAGGTCATGCCTAGTACATCTGAACTGTGATCAAGCACTCTGACCATGGCTGACTCGTGTTACGATTCGTCGAAGTTAAAGTCACTTGGTAAACTTTGTGGTCATGGTCAGTGGCACATGCCAACTTTGTCAAGGCATTGCGCACAATAGCCAAACCGAGCCACACGTATTCTACCTAGTTTATACCTGTAAGGTCATGCCCAGTTCATCTGCACTATGATTGGTCACTCTGACCGTGGCTGACTTGTGTTATGATTCATAGCCGTTTAAGGTACTTGGTAAACTTTATGGTCATTGTCAGTGGCACATGCCAACTTTTTCAAGGAATTGCGCACAGAAGCCGTGCCAAGCCACTGGTATTTTCCCTTGTTTATACCTGCAAGGTCATGCCTAGTACATCTGAAATGTGACTGGGCACTCTGACTGTGGCTGACTCGTGTTACGATTCGTAGAAGTTAAAGTCACTTGGTAAACTTTGTGGTCATGGTCAGTGGCACATGCCAACTTTGTCAAGGCATTGCGCACAATAGCCACGCCAAGCCACCGGGTTTTTACCTTGTTTATACCTGCAAGGTCATGCCTAGTACATCTGAAATGTGACTGGGCACTCTGACTGTGGCTGACTCGTGTTACGATTCGTAGAAGTTAAAGTCACTTGGTAAACTTTGTGGTCATGGTCAGTGGCACATGCCAACTTTGTCAAGGCATTGCGCACAATAGCCACACCAATCTACCAGTATTATACCTTGTTTGTACCTGCAAGATCATGCCCAGTACATCTGCACTATGATTAGACACTCTGAGAGTGGCTGAATCGTGTTATGATTCATAGCCGTTGAAGGAACTTGGTAAACGTTGTGGTCATGGCCAGTGGCACATGCCAACTTTCTCAATGCATTGCGCACAATAGCCGTGCCAAGCCACCAGTTTTTTTACCTTGTTTATACCTGCAAGGTCATGCCTAGTGCATCTGAACTGTGATTGGGCACTCGGACAGTGGCTGACTCGTGTTACGATTCGTAGATGTTAAAGTCACTTGGTAAACTTTGTGGTCATGGTCAGTGGCACATGCCAACTTTGTCAAAGCATTGCGTACGATAGCGAAACCGATCTGCCAGAAGTATACCTTGTTTATACCAGCAAGATCATGCCCAGTATATATGCACAGTGACTGGACACTCTGACCGTGGCTGACTCGTGTTATGATTCATAGCCATTTAAGGTACTTGGTAAACTTTGTTGTCATGGTCAGTGGCACATGCCAACTTTTTCAAGGCATTGCGCACAATAGTCGTGCCAAACCACCAGTCTTTTACCTTGTTTATACGTGCAAGGTCATGCATATTGGATGTGAGCTGTGATTGGGCACTCTGACCGTGGCTGACTCGTGTTACGATTTGTAGAAGTTAAAGTCACTTCGTAAATGTTGTGGTCATGGTCAGTGGCACATGACAACTTTGTCAAGGCATTGCGCACAATAGCCACACCAAGCCACCAGTCTTCTACCTTGTTTGCACCTGCAATATCATGCCTAGTACATCTGCACTGTGATTGGACACTCTGACCGTGGCTGACTCGTGGTATGATAAAAAGGACGAAAAGTCACTTGGATACATTTGTGGTCATGGTCAGTGGCATATGCCAACTTTGTCAAGGCATTGCGCACAATAGCCACGCCGAGCCACCAGTATACTACCTTGTTTATACCTGCAAGATTTCTGCCTAGTACATCTGCACTGTGAATGGACACTCTAACCGTGGCTGACTCATGTTATGATCAGTAGAAGTAAAAGTCACATAGAAACATTTGTGATAATGGTCAGTGGCACATCCAACTTCGTCAAGGCATTGCGCAAAATAGCCACACCAAGCCACCAGTATTCTACCTTGTTCGTACCTGCAAGATCATGCCCAGTATATCTGCATTGTGATTGGACACTCTGACCTAGGCTGACTCGTGTTACGATTCGTAGAAGTAAAAGTCAGTTGGATACATGTGTGGTTCTTGTTAGTGGCACATTCCAACTTTGTCAAGGCATTACGCACAATGGCCACACCGAGCCACCAGTAGTCTACTTTGTTTATACCTGCAAGGTCATGCCCAGTATATCTGCACTGTGACTTGACACTGCCACTGTGGGTGCCTCGTGTTATGATTCATAGCCGTTTAAGGTACTTGGTAAACTTTGTGGTCATGGTCAGTGGCACATGCCAACTTTGTCAAGGCATTGCGCATAATAGCCGTGCCAAGACACCGGTTTTTTACCCTAATTATACCTGCAAGGTCATGCATATTAGATGTACACTGTGATTGGGCACTCTGACCGTGGCTGACGCGTGTTACGATTCGTAGAAGTCAAGGTCACTTAGTAAACATTTGTGGTCATGGACAGTGGCACATGCCAACGTTGTCAAGGCATTGCACACAATAGCCAAATGGAGCCCCCAGTACTCTACCTTGTTTATACCTAGAAGGTCATGCCAAGTATTTTGCACTGCGATTGGACACTCTGACCGTGGCTGACTTGTGTTAGGATTCATAGCCGTTAAGGTACTTGGTAAACTTCGTGGTCATGGTCAGTGGCACGTGCCAACTTTGTCAAGGCATTGCGCACAATAGCCGTGCCAAGACACCGGTTTTTTTCCTTGTTTATACCTGCAAGGTCATGCATATTAGATGTGCACTGTGATTGGACACTCTGACCGTGGCTGACTCGTGTTATGGTTCATAGCCGTTTAATGTACTTGGTAAACTTTGTGGTCATGGTCAGTGGCACATTCCAACTTGTTCGAGGCATTGCACACAATAGCCGTGCCAAGCCACCGGGTTCTTACCTTGTTTATCCTACAAATTCATGCATATTATATGTGCACTGTGATTGGGCACTCTCACTGTGGCTGACTCGTGTTACGGTTCGTAGAAGTTAAAGTCATTTGGTAAACTTTGTGGTCATGGTCAGTGGCACATGCCAACTTTTTCAAGGTATTGCGCACATTAGCTGTGCCAAGACACCAGGTTTTTACCCAGTGTATACGTGCAAGGTCATGCATATTAGATGTGTGTTGTGATTGGGCACTTTAACCGTGGCTGACTCGTGTTACGATTCGTATAATTTAGATTCACTTGGTAACCTTTGTGGTCATGGTCAGTGGCACATGCTATCTTTGTCAAGGCATTGCGCACAATAGCCACACCAAGCCACCAGTATTCTTCCTTGTTGATACCTGCAAGGTCATGCCTAGTACATCATAACTGTGATTGGGCACACTGACCGTGGCTGACTCGTGTTACGATTCGTAGAAGTTAAAGTCACTTGGTAAACTTTGTGTTCATGGTCAGTGGCACATGCCAACTTTGTCAAGGCATTGCGCACAATAGCCACACCGAGCCACCGGTATTCTACCTTGTTTATACTTGCAAGGTCATGCCCAGTATATGTGCATTGTGATTGAACACTCTGACCGTGGCTGACTCGTGTTATGATCCATAGCTGTTTAAGGTAGGTGGTAAACTTTGTGGTCATGGACAGTGGCACATGCCAACTTTGTCAATGCATTACGCACAATAGCTGTGCCAAGAAACCGGGTTTTTGCCCTGTTTATACGTGCAAGGTCATGCACATTAGATGTGCACTGTGATTGGAAACTACGACCGTGGCTGACTCGTGTTACGATTCCTATAAGTTGGAATCACTTGGTAAACTTTGTGGTCATGGTCAGTGGCAGATGCAAACTTTGTCAATGCATTGCGCACAATAGCCACGCCAATCCACCAGTATTCTAGCTTGACTATACCTGCAAGGTCATGCCTGGTACATCTGAACTGTGACTGGGCACTCTGACCGTGGCTGACTTGAGTTACAATTCGTAGAAGTTAAAGTCACTTGGTAAACTTTGTGGTCATGGTCAGTGGCACATGCCAACTTTGTCAAGGCATTGCGCACAAAAGCCACAGCGAGCCACCAGTATTCTACCTTGTTTGTACCTGCAAGGTCATGCCCAGTATATCTGCACTATGATTGGACACTCTGACCGTGGCTGACTCGTGTTACGGTCAATAGAAGTAAAAGTCACTTTGATACATTTGTGGTCAAGGTCAGTGGTACAATCCAATGTTGTCAAGGCATTGTGCACAATGGCCACACAAAGCCACCAGTATTCTACCTTGTTTATACCTGCAAGATCATGCCTAGTATATCTGCACTGTGACTGGACACTCTAACCCTGGCTGAATCGTGGTATAACTCATAGCCGTTTAAGGAACGTGGTAGACGTTGTGGTCATAGTCGGTGGCACATGCCAACTTTGTCAAGGCATTGAGCACAATAGCCGTGCCAAGCCACCGGTTGTTTACCTTGTTTATACCTGCAAGGTCATGCATATTAGATGTGCACTGTGATTGGACACTCTGACCGTGGCTGACTCGTGTTACGATTCGTATAAGTTAAAATCACTTGGTAAACTTTGTGGTCATGGTCAGTGGCACATGCCTACATTATCAAGGCATTGTGCACAATAGCCACACCGAGCCACCAGTAAAGTACCTTGTTTGTACCTACAAGATCATGCCTAGTATGTCTGCACTCTTATTGGACACTCTGACCGCGGCTGACTCGTGTTATGATCAATAAAGTAAAAGTCCCTTGGATACATTTGTGGCCGTGTAAGATACTTGGTAAACTTTGTGGTCATGGTCAGTGGCACATGCCAACTTTATCAAGGTATTGCGCACAATAGTCGTGCCATGCCACTGGATTTTTACATTGTTTATACATGCAAGGTCATGCATATTAGATATGCACTGTGATTGGGCACTCAGACCGTTGCTGACTCGTGTTATGATCAATAGAAATAAAAGTTACGTGGATACATTTGTGGTCATGGTCAGTGGAACATGCCAACTTTGTCAAGGCATTGCACATAATAGCCACACCGAGCCACTAGTATTCTATCTTGTTTATACGTGCAAGGTCATGCACAGTATATCTGCATTGTGATTGGACACTCTGACCGTGGCTGACTCGTGTCATGATTCATAGCCGTTTAAGGTACTTGGTAAATTTTGTGGTCATGACTCTCACCTCTGTAGGAATTCCCTGTATGACCTTCTGGCAAGGCACGCAGAGCCAGTCTCCTTCTTCATCCGCCATTCCATACTCCTGGTGCATGTGACGCTTGCAACGCCTGCACTGTCTGGCAGGCAGGCATACCCTCTTCTCATACCAGGGGCATTACCACCGCGCGGTGTCTTCTCCTCTCCATGCTCCTCTCCTGCGCCTGTGCCAATTGTCTCCCCTCCTCCCGTTGTCATGCCCCCGATCCGCCTTCCTTGTTCTGGCCCCGCTTCTACCCTGGCATCCTTGTTCGCCCTCCTTTGTCCCATCCCTGCTTCAATCCTAGGCCTCTACGACCCCTTGCTGCTTCCTTGTTGCATCAGCGACCCCGCACTTGCGCTCCATGGGGCTCGCGTTATTCCCACGCCTGCTCCTGCTGCCGTCTCTCGCACCCCTTGGGGCGCCCCGCGCAATCCTCTCGACATTGATCCCCTTGCCAGCGAAAGCTGATGGGGGTCCCTTTCTGCCCTTCTTTCCCTCTGTTGTCCTCTCGGGGTCATGGGATTTTCCCACCTACTTGCCGGCGCATCATCGACCGCGTTCCCAGGCCGTCCCATTGTCCTGGAGCGCTGAGGTGTCCTCGCTCCTCCAGCCTCATCTCCCCGTTGTTGCTGCACCCTTCCTGACGCGCTCCGTGTGTCTAGGAGCCGGGTAGGTCGATCATCCGCCGGAGGTGGAAAAGCGTGGGGTTGCATGTCTGGTCCCTGTGGGACTGGTGGTCCTGGTGCTGCTAGTGGTGGTTCATCTCTCAAGAGGCACCAATGAGGTGTCACAGCTAATGCCTCATTCACCATCGCCAACACCTTTCTTTTACTTCGGGGACATCCCTACTCCCCAGCGCCCTCATGGCCAGGGTCACCTTCCGAGCCGCCACTCCCTCCTGCCCCGGCAATGCCACCACATTGTGGTAGAGTTATTCTACCGGATGGGTATCCGCATCTAAGCGTTGTGCTGTCCTTCCTCCCGCGTCCTGATGTCCTTCCTCTCCCTGCTGCCTCTAATTCCGGGCTCGAGCCTTGAGGAGGCGCAACTTTGCCACACATTTGTCGCAGTGATGTCCCACCCCTGGCAACATCTGCCCAAACGGCCGATGGAGCGGCTGATGGCATCCCTCGTTCCACTCGTCAGCATTGCAATAGCCACACTCTGTACAGCGTAGACGCCACTCCATATCTGCCGCTTGCCTTCCTCCCCTCCCTTGATCCTCTCTTTCCCTTCGTATTCTCTCTTTTAGCTCCGGTGTGCAAGCCGGACAGACATACACTGCTTTCTGTTGCAGCAGCTCCTCTTCTTCGCAGATATGATGAAGGGCCACCCTGCAATTGAGCTAGCGTTTCTCATGTGTCCTCACTGGCCGCCTGCACTTCCCGCATTCCTCCGTCTCTTCCATCCCCGGCACACTTGGTCTAGCACCCTGTCCACCTTCCTTACCCATCTCCTGCTCTTGCTCCACCAGCCTTTGAATGCAATGCTTGCAATGCTGTCCCAAACCCATAATATCCGTCCCACACTTGCGGGGGAGAGTGCCTTACATTCATAGCACCAGGTGGCTTCCGTGCGATCGTGTGGCTCACCGCAAGCTTCACATCTCCCAATCCACCGCTTGGGAGCAGGCTTGTTCTTCCTCCTATCCTCCTTGTCCGCTTTTGCTAGCATAAGAGGTGCACACTTCTTACATCCTATCACCTTCCGGCGCATCATTATCTTTTGGTCCTGGCAAGCTGCATGCATAGGATGTCTGCACACGTAGTAGTGGAACAAAGTGGTGGCATCCATTGGCTCTTCACAGTTACCATAGGGTTCCTCCTCCTCTTGCGGCACACGAGATTTCCCGGCTGCAGCCGCGATCCACGAGCGAGCCTTCTCCTCCTCCCTGTCCTTCTATAGTTCCTCCTCACTGTCCACTCCCATGCTCTATTTCAAAGTTACTGCGCATACCTAACACATCTTTATGCCGTGTATGATATAGAGGTCCAAGTCGCAACATGCCAAATAGAGGCTGGCCTTGCATCCCTCGCACACCACCTCTCCTTTGGCGGCAACCGGGTTCTTGCAAGTTGCACAGAGTTGCCGAGCCACCTCCTCTTCTTCTTCTTATTCCTCCTGATCATGTGTCTGGATGCTTAACTCGAGCTCCTCCTGACGCTGCCCCTCTTCCCCTTGCATGGGTATCTGTTGTCTTGACTCTGTTGGCGCATCCAGTCGATAACTGGTTGGCCACAGAGATCTGTTATCAGGGGGAAGTGGCTCCCATATCGAAGGAGGGGCATTGAGCAAACTCTGGTCCTCTTCTTGCATTGAAGGAGGCTCCCTTTCCTCCCCTTCTTTATTTGCCTCTTTTTGTGGCTTTTTCTCCCCTAGTCTAGCTTCCCGGGGCCCCTTTTGTTTCTTCTTCCGTCGCTCCTCCCGTTGTTCCTCCACTGCTGCTTCCGTTGGTGCTCGCGCTCTGAGCTCCGCGTCGGGTGCAACTGCTACTGAGGGCAGCACATCATGTCCCCGCTGTTTTGCTGCTGCTGCTGGTGGTGCTGGCACTCCTGGCATCGTGCCAGGTGCGGCTGCTGTAGGAGGCAACACCTCCTTTCTCCGCTGCTGTGGTGCTGCTGCTGGTGGCGCTTGCGCCTCGGGCGCCGTGCCAGGTGTAGCTACCGCATAAGGCAGCAACTCCCGTTCCCACTGCTCTGCTGCTGCTGCCGGTGGTGCCTGCGCCTCAGGCACCGCGCCAGGTGTAGCTGTTGTAGGAGGCAGCACCTCTTGTTCCCGCTGCTCTGCTGCTGCTGCCGGTGGTGCATACGCCTCAGGCACCGCGCCGGGTGTAGCTGCTGCAGGAGGTAGCAACTCCTGTTCCCGCTGCTCTGCTGCTGCTCCCGGTGGTGCCTGCGCCTCATGCACCGCGCCGGGTGCAGCTGCCGCAGAAGGCAGCACCTCCCGTTCCCACTACTTTATTGCTGCTGCCGGTGGCGCCTACGCCTCGGGCGCCACGCCAAGTGCAGCTGCTACAGGAGGCAGTACCTCCTGTTCTTGCTGCCCTGCTGCTGGTGATGGTGGCGCCTGCGCCTCGGGCGCCGCGCTGGATACAGCTGTTGAATGAGGTAGCACCTCCCGTTCCCGCTGCTTTGCTGCTGCTGTCGATGGCGCCTGCACCTCGGGCGCCGTGCTTGGTGCAGCTATCGCAGAAGGCATCACCTCCGTTTCTCTCTGCTCCGCTGCTGCTGCCCGTGGTGCTTGCGCCTCGGGCGTCGCGCCAGGTGTAGCTGCTACAGGAGGCAACACCTCCTGTTCCCGCTGCTCTGCTGCTGCTGCCGGTGGTGCCTGCGCCTCGGGTGCCACGCCGGGTGTAGCTGCTGCGGGAGACAACACCTCTTGATCCTGCTGCTCTGCTGCTACGCCGGTGGTGCCTACGCCTCAGGCATCGCACCGGGTACAGTTGCCATAGAAGGCAGTACCTCCCGTTCCCGCTGCTCTGCTGGTGCTACCGGTGGCGCCTGCGCATTAGGCGCCACGCCTGGTGCAGCTGCCGAAGAAGGCAACACCTCCTTTTCTTGCTACTCCGCTGCTACTATGGGTGGTGCATGCGCCTCGGGCACCACGTCGAGTGCAACTGCCGCAGAAGGCAACACCTCCCGTTCCCGCTGCTTTGCTGCTGCTACCAATGGTGCTTGTGCCCCGGGCACCGCATCAGGTGCAGCTGCTGTAGGAGGCAGCACCTCGTTTTCCCGCAGGGAGGCATCCCTGCAAACGTGGTAGCCATTTCCTCCACATCTTCATCGGCACTGATGCAGGGCGGGTGGCGTCCGGCCGCAAGGGCCTGCCAACGGATCGAGAGCTTCTCGGGTCGCTCAGGTCGTACCATGATGTTGGAGGTGTGGCGGTCCTCGAGCCATACGTAGACTCCATCTACGGCCCAAACCCGGTAACATTGGTCCAGCATTGTCGCTTCGTTGTGCCACGGCCTGCCCGCCTCTTCTCGCTTCGGCCGCACACTGTCACCGACCTGGAAGTCATCGATCATGAGACCGGCGTTGGCACGGTCCACACCACGCTGCGGTGCTACAGACCCATGAGTGCGAGCCTCTTGAAGGCACCTTTGAAGCCATGCACCCCGCTGTTTCATAAACTCCACTTCATCAGCCACCGTCGCACCCTCTTCCCGTGGTGGCATCGGCGCATCAGGCATGAGCGGCAGAGTAGTTATGGTCCAATGTTGCTGGCCGTGGCATATCATGTAGGGTGAGATGCTGGTAGAGGAGTGAGGTGTGATGTTGTATTCGTAGAGGATGTCCTCCAGCTGCTCATCCCAATGTGCGTTGTCATCCAACAACTTCCGGATGGTCTGCGTGATTGCCCCATGCATACGTTCAACCTGACCTGCGCATGCGGCCAATATGGTGTCCCATTCTCGATCTGAATGTTGAAGTAAGACGCCATCTTTGCAAACGTTACTGCGAAGTGCGAGCCATTGTCGCACTGGATGATTCTGCACCCACCTCCCCGATAAATGACCTCCTCCTTCTGAAAGGCTACGGCGTGTGCTGCGTCGGCCTTGGGGACCGCCCGAGCCATGACCCACTTGGTCATGAGGTCGATGGCAAGAATCCAGTTTACGTTATTGCATTGGGTGGTACGGAGGGGGCCATGAAAGTAAATGATAACTTCTCCATTGGTGCGCCGAGGTGGGCACACACGAAGCGGAGCTGGTTGATCGGTTGGCGATGGTGATTGCAAATGCAGGTCCCACATGTTGCAATGACCTCCCCAATCTGCTTCTTCAACCCCACCCAGTAGACCTGTGGGACGAGAGTCTCATATATGGTGGCGGAGCGTGCGTGCATGCGGTCATGCTCTTACATGACGAGTTTGTCTCGCAGCGTCACCGAGGTGCACCAACGCAGTGGGTACACATCGTCCTCGCGCCTCTGGAGGCGCCCCTGCAGCCACACACACTTGTCGAGTGTGGCTTTGGCATCAGAGCGGACATGGGCGTCCGGGTAAATGTCAACCATGGTGCGGCCACCAGATAGGACTTTGGCTCGTGCCCAATCGGACCACTCATATATTTTGACCGGTGGCTCCTGCTGCCAGTGCTCCAGGTCGCCCCTGGGTGCCAGTGCTAGGAGGCGACGCCGCACCTCCTCAAAGGACTTTGGTGGTGGAGGCACTCTACCACCAGCAGACTCGGCTTGGTGTTGCTCATCACCCTCCACTGGTGGGAGGACGTCAGTCCGTGTGCGTCTTGAGGAGCTGCGTGTGATGGTTGTGTCTGCCGTGCCTGTGGAGGTCGTGGTGACCGGATGCCGGATGTGGGAGGAAGTACGCCGTGTAGTGGTTTGAGGCATGACAGGGGCCGCATCAACTGATGGCCCGGGGACTCAGGCAGGGAGGACTCCTGTATGTGCCGACTCAATGGGCAGCAGGTGGATTATCCACCGGAGCTGGTGTCGTCCTCTGGGTGGCGGGCGACCCCGGGAGGGGAGTGGAGGCCGGCGCAACTCCTGTTCCGCTTCGGGACAGCAGATGATCCATCGGCATAGCCTCTGTTGGGGATGTCGATGCCATTGGAGCAGAAAGGGAAGAGGGAGGAGAGGGCGGGCGAGGAAGAGGACCAAAGACAGGAAGCGCGATTAGAGTCTCGCTTTGGAGAGGAGAGGGTGGTGGAGGGGAAGCAAGAGAGGTCGGCCGCTGATCCACCGGAGGCGATGCAGTCGCTGGAGATGTGGCCGCTGCAACCACGGGTGACGCGGGCCGAGGGTGCGCCGGGCCCGCACCGCCCTCCAATTGAGTAGACGCCAAGGGAGGAAGGGCGGACACCGAGAACGGGACGGCAGGTGATGGTAAGTAGTCAGCTGAGGAGAGCTCCTCACCTTCTTGTGGCGACTCAGCATGGCTGGTGCTCTAAGTAGACACCGAAGAGGGAGAACCGAGCCGCATATGGTGTAGCCAGCGCATGAGCACCCTTAGCGGCATCCTGTCACGGGGGTCAGCAGTCCGTACCGGGAAGATGGCGGTGAGGCCTGCATGATCCTGCCGATCCACCTCCACATGGCGGTATGAGGCCCGCAGCATGATACCACGGCGAGCAAAAGGATGCAGGTGTGCAGGGAGAGGACCCCGTTGGCGATGTTGGACCACCTAGTTGAGAAAGCAGCGGAAAGCTTGCGCTCCGCGGTGTTGAGAGAGGTCGAGGGGATAAAGAAAGTGGAGGAAGTCGTGATGGTGCTGATGAAAACTCCAGGCCAAGAATGCGAGGAGGTTGGGCTGGGTTCGTTCTGGGTGGGTGGGGGTCATGGTCCAGTGAAGGAAGCAGTGGAAGGCTGCCGGTCCGGCAGCAGTGGAGAAGTCAAGTGGATACAAGTGCCGCGATTCCTCAAGGTACTCCTCCCACTCGTTCTCCAGCCTGTGCACGGCACCGGTCATGAATACGCGCGCCACATCACGGAGCAGCTGCTATTGTAGATATTGTTCACGCTCATTGATGAGCTGTTTGGCCTGGTCAACAAACGTGCAGATGGTACGGTATTGTTGGGAAACATTTTCACGGAGGGCAAGGATCCTCGCTCACTGCTGTGACATATCCTATAATTTTGCACGAACGGCTACCCATTCTTCACACTCGGTTTGCGACCGCCGCAGATCTGGCAACTGCGTATCGAGCTGCTGCAGCCCTGGAGTTAAGCGAGCCATCTTTGCAAGTGTGGCCCGGAGGGTTCGGCCCAGCTCTGCGCGTTGGTCAATAAGACGTTGCCCTTCCGATGCGGGTGGCTCATCACCTCCGTCTGTAGCCTCGTTCCATTCATCTTGTAGGTGTCGCACCTCCTGAAGCCTTGTTTGGATTGCCGCCACTCGGGTTTCTTGGTCCTGGATGCGTTGCTGTCTCTCAACACAGGCAGACTCGCACGCAGCAAGGGCGTTCCTCACGTTGGCCAGGTTGGTGGCAGAGCTGCGTACATGTTCCTCATGCGTCCTCATCCACGTCTTGTGCTGCTCCCGGAGCGTCTCCACTCAGCCTGTCCATGCTCGATTCTGGGTGATGTGAAGCATGAATGCTTGCCACAGCGCCTCGTTGCTATGAGGGTCAGGTAATATCAGCAAGGGTGGGGGTGCTGGGAAGGGGTCATCCATGCGTAAGGCATGGAGAAGGTCTGCTGCTTTCCGCCATAGTGAGAAAGGCTGCGAGCGCGCGGGCCTCGAACTCAGGAGCAGCAGCTACTGATACTGTACGTTCAGTGAGTTTGTACTCACATCGTGCCCAATTGGTGTAGGCAATCTCTGTCGTGGATCTAGTGGCATTGGTGTGCCGTCGTTCTCCATAAGTGGTCGTGTGGGAAGTGTGTTATAGGACGTTGAAAGTTGCACGTATCTCCGTCGTTGGCTGTCGTCTGCGTACACAGTGTGAACTGCGTGAACGATAATTTGAGGGCTGCCGTCGGGATCCACGAGACGGTGTCCGAGCAATCCGGGGAGGCCTGTCGGGATGGGCGTACCGCCGTGGTCGTCGGGGGGCAAGGGGCATGTCGGGTTCCAGGTCACTTTTATGTGTTGGACGGCCACCGCGAATCCCCGGTAATTGCATCAAGACCCGTTCTCCCAAGAAAATGATGTCTTCCAAAGCTCCCGCCGTCGATTGTACGCGTGGTGTGGTGCGGGCATGCATCTCCGGTGGATACTGTGCATGTTCCTCCGGAGAGTCGGTGCTGACCGTGGATGATGCCGGTGCGTCGGCGACAATTCGCGTGAAGCGTGCTCCGGTGGATTGATTGCCCGCATGTGCAGGGCGGCTGGCAGGGGAGGTCTACCCTGTTAGCAATCGGGGGTTCCGTTGATGTGGCAATTCCGTTGCTTCATATTGAAGTGGGACATATGATGGCGTCCCGTCATCGTCGTACAACGTCATGCATTTCCCCCAAGCAAAATTATCACGTTGCATGCCATCAACCAATCGTTTGCGAGGAGAACTTTGTACGTGGACGTTTCGCAATCTTGGACCGGCAGGCTCCGTTGAACATTTCCGACCTGAAGGGAAACTAAATCAATTTGACCATCAGATTTGGTGATCTCCCCTCCCGCGGTGCCGAAACAGAGGTTGACGGCTCGGATGAGGTTCGACCAATTGAGCCGCCGAATGACGCGCATGGCGATTGTGGTATGTGTCGCTCCCGCATCCACGATAGCGACGAATTTCACGCCTGCGATCCAGACAGAGCATGAGATTACGGTGTACATATATTCTGGCAACAGTTGACGNACATTTCCGACCTGAAGGGAAACTAAATCAATTTGACCATCAGATTTGGTGATCTCCCCTCCCGCGGTGCCGAAACAGAGGTTGACGGCTCGGATGAGGTTCGACCAATTGAGCCGCCGAATGACGCGCATGGCGATTGTGGTATGTGTCGCTCCCGCATCCACGATAGCGACGAATTTCACGCCTGCGATCCAGACAGAGCATGAGATTACGGTGTACATATATTCTGGCAACAGTTGACGGCACACGGTCATGGGTCACCATGCAAGGGCCCCAGCATCAAGAACGTCATGAACGGCCCGCCGAGTCTCATCAACATGATCACTCATCATGCGATGGCCCGGCTATTTGAGCCAACAGTTTACTCTCCACCCAGATGGTGCCAGCGCAGCGTTGATTTCCCTGAAGAAAGTCTCAATTTGTGTAATTTGCCCTGGCAAATGAGTAAGGACTTCCATCCAGGGCAGCGCGAGGTGGGTTCCATCAAAGAATTGCCGGATGGCGTCCGCTACTGATGATTGGACCGCACTTGGCGGCGTCGGTGTAGCAGCTGGCGGGGTGAGCGCCGTGGGTGCAGGAGTAGAGTCGCGTTGCATACGGCATAGCCAATCCCTGTATTCCTTGTGCGTCCATCCTGACGCTTCCTTGAAAAGGTCGGTCCTTTGTCGCACATTTATGTGGCCCACGTTTTTGTCGTATTGAGGGAAGCCCTCAAGAGGGTATGCCCAACGGCACTCCTCTGTGGTAAGATCGCGTGCTTGACCTTGAATCGTAATAGTTCCACCAGGTAGGGGCTCTGGCGGATGTGGTTCTCCTCCGTATGATGATATTTTGTGAGGGTTGTGGTCCTTCCACCCTTCACGTGGTAATCGGCTGAGAGCATCTGCATTACAGTTCGCGAATGGTGGTTGATATTTGATCGTGAGGTTGTATCCTTGTAGACGAAAGGCCCATTTACCGAGAATTCCCTCATGGTTTTGCGCGATGAGCAGCCATTGGAGGGCATGATGATATGTGAGAATGGTGAAGGGTTTCCCATTCTTGACGTAATCTTTGTAAAATTGGATGGCCCACAAGACCGCCATACATTCTCCTTTCACAAGAGGGTACTTGGCTTCCGCGTCATTGAGTGCGCGGCTGCCATAGCAGAACACCCTCATCATACCATCGTCTCCGCGTTGGGACAGGATAGCCCAAATACCCTCTTATGAGAAGTCTGTTGTAATGACAAACGGGAGGTTGAAGTCCGGGAACTCCAGCATGAGCGCTGTGATGAGGTGATGCTTAATTTTGACCCATGCGAGTTGGCGGACCTCGGTCCACTCAAAGGATTCATCTTGGTGGGTGAGGCATTGCAAAGGATGAATAATCTTCGCATGGTCATGGATGAACTTGCGGTAAAAACTGACAAATCCTAGGAAGATCTTGACCCGGGATGATGTAATTAGGCGCTTCCACTCACGGACAGCTACAATCTTGGCTGTGTCCGTAGATATTCCTTGTGCACCGATGATAAATCCCAAGAACTCCATGCTGTCTCCCCCGATGACACACTTGGCGGCTTTCAAACGGAGATTCACAGAGCGTAGGATTGAAAACACGGCGTCAAGCAAAGCCATCAGCTCTTTGAAGTTACACGCAGCAACCATAACGTCATCCACGTAACAGCATGCGTTGGGAACATCTCGTAGCACCTGGTCCATTACACGTTGAAACGTAGCACTGGCGTTGCGTAACCCAAAAGGCATATGAGTGAAGGCATAGAGTCCATCCGGGGTGGTGAAGGCTATCTTTAACATGGAGTTCTGATCCATAGGAATAGTGTGGAAGGCAGACTTGACGTCAAGATTGGCAAACCAACTCTTTTCACGCTGTCGTTCTTGGATGTTGACGACGAGTGGCATGGGATAAGCGACCTCAATGGTAACCTGGTTGAGGTTACAAAAATCGACACATAACCGTTTTGTGCTGTCGAGCTTCCCCATGATCACCACATTGGAGCTCCATGGGCTTTCTACGCCGTGCTCCTTGAGCTCGCGCAGGCCCTCGTTGGTCATTTCATTATGGTCTTGGAGCATGCGTTGAGCCTCCTGCTTATGTGGAGGTGCGTCTCCTATGGTTATGACGTGGACTGTGTTGACTGCTCCAATCTCCGTTGACTTGCATGCGAATACTTCTTCATGGTATGTGAGAAGATCCTTGACTTCGTACTTTTGCTCCTCTGTTAGACGCTCGTGGATCATGTGGTCCCATCGTCGGGAATGGGGGAGTATGGGTGGTGGAGACTCTTCATCCCCCACCAGGCCAGCTCCGAGATCATGATCTGGATCCCAATAGTCGTAGCCTTGTAAGTTGAAATTTTGGGAACCACATGGGGAGATGGTGAGGGCCCGGGGCTGACGTGGAGGCGGCTCGTCATCGAGGCAGAGCCAGCCGACGTCACTCATTGGTTCTTCATCAGGGTCGTCTAAACTGACATCTTCACAGAGGGTAGTGTCGCTGTCACACACCAGCAATTTCCCTTTGCGCTTTGCCTCCGCAGCAAGATCAGCTGGGATCATTGGTGGCGTGGTCCTCTGCACAGGTGGGCGGTGCAACGCCTGGAAAGGCCCTGGATGAGTCCAGATGACTAGTACCTGGCTGAGGTCGCCAGGGTGGCCGTCTGTCGTGGGGATGAACAGCCATGTGGGGGATTCTGTTGACGGTTTGGATATCGGTCCCGTGGGGAGCTGCGGTCGATCATCCGGCGGAGCAGTCTGTGCTTGCTCAGGGCATGGTTGCTTAGGTGTGGGTGTATGATCCACCATCTCTTATTCCTCGGCTTGTGGCAAAATAACAGGAGGGATATCAGGCTTTGGGAATGCGAGAACAGAATTTCTGGCTGCTTGGTCTTCAGTCCGGGCTTCCTCCAAGGAGAAAGGGTGACCAAACGTCGTAGGCATTGACGTCCTTGGGCCCACAATCAGTGCTGCACAGGTGGTGTATCATAATGACGTCAACTACATAACTCTGTCCGCATAAAACAAGCCTGCTTGTCGGGGAATGAGGTAATCTGTTCCCAGTAGGACATTGTAGGTACGGGCGACCGTGACTTGCACCCGTACGACTTCGTGGATGAGGTTCACCTGCAGGGGAAGGTCATCCACAACACCGTGTCCTGCATCCATACCGCCGGATGCATTCGTGAACACTTTGGTCGTTGGTTGCATCTTATGCTGCCAACCGACCGCTTGCGGGACTTGAAATGCCACCGTGGTGTGGGTAGCGCCAAGGTTGATTATGGCTAAGAACTTCTGGCCACATATCCACACAAAACAGCTAGCAACTTTATGATGAGGGGCTTGCGTTTGTGGTGGTACAAGAGGCATAGGCCGCCACCCCCACGTGTCAGGTTCAGCTGGAATGCCTGCTTTGCTGAGTCGATCCTGTGGGGCCTGAGTGCAGTTGAGGCAAATGCCGGCTGGTTGGAGCTTCTCTGCATACTCCCCAAGACTGCTGCGAAGTCCGAGAGACAGGCGGGATTTTACTGGAGGTATTCTCCCATGGATATGTCCTGAAAGGGGCAATGGAAGGAGATCAGTGCACCAGCCGTGGGCTCGTTGTGTGTTGAAGGTGCAAAGGTCACCTTTTGGCGACACAGAGGCGTGGGACCCCTTGGAGGATGCGTACGCGGTTTGGATGGGAGCTACGGGGGCTACGCCAAAATCTGGCTTGGTAAGTGAGTCGAGCGCACTTCGACACATGTTTGAAGGTCTGCTGCGGCCTGTTCCTGTTGCTCCTTTTACTGACGCATGCGTTCATACAACGCTGCAATTGACCAGCCTTCAACGCCTTGAGCTTGAGCTACCGTGACCAATTCCTGTTTTGCAGCCGTCGAGGGTGTCTCCGTGGTCTCTTCTTCACAGCGGGGAAGACCGAGCTTTACATTCCGTGTAGGCGTGTCTGAAGTAGATGGTTGGGCAGTGGCTGGTGCTTCTCCCATTTCTCTCTGCTGCGCATAGGCTTTCCATTGTGCCGGTCTATTGCCTGAGTTATCAGAAGGACGGGCGGCAATATTGGGGCCAACAGCTTGCCGTGCAACGGCAGGTCCTGTTCCAGCTTGTCCGCGTCCTTGGTATTGTCCTCCTCTGGGTGGCACGCCGGGTATTGGGGTGGGATTGGGACATTCCCGGCGCCGGTGGGTGAATTCTCCACATCCATAGCAACTCCCAGGTGGGTAGTTATGAGGGTTCATTGGGTTAGGTGCTAAAGCTCCTGCAGGCATGCGAATAGTGGGCACCACATGTTCCTTTGGAGCGGACTGTTCGTGAGCCGCTCGTTGTTTGATTTCCTGTTGCTGATGTTCTGCCCCCTCCTTCGTCGTGTCCAATGAGCTGAACTATCGGAAATCCAATGTGTTGGCGATCGCCGGGACAAGGGAATCCCGGGAATACTCCTTAATCATGCGCAAGGGTATGTCGACACATAGCTCTGAGTTATTGGTTAACTTGTTGTTGTGTAACTTGATGTTCTCTCCAGCCTTCATGCGGATGGTACGAATCTGGAGCTCTGCCTCTTCCAGACTCATGAGGTCGAAGCGCTTGGTCATCCTGTTTGCCAGATCATCAAAGTCAGAAAAAGGACGTTCCTTATGTTCTGTAGTGAACCACTCCAAAGCTTTCCCTTTTAGCGGTAGGTGTACTGGTGGGACAATGTAGTCAGGAGATAACAACCCATAATTGAGACAAGTGCCCAGCTTGGACAGCCACATGGCTGGGTCCTCCTCTGGTTCACCCTTGAAGACGTCAAGATTTGGGAGAGTGTAAGAAGCCTTCGCCGCTGGGTTCTGAGTCAGTTCCTACGGAGGCACTATTTGCACCATTTCCCGTGGCGAGACCCCCATGTGGGATCGATGTGCTTGCGCCAGGCCAACTGTCCTAGTACCAGCCGATGAAGCGATTACTGCTCCCCTTGGTCAAGCACGTCCTGCATCGGTTCCTCCTAGTCCAGAACTCCCCGTGTGCTGCTTTGCTGAACTCGCTTGTACCCGTACGGTATACTGCTTACCTCCATGAGCCACTGATCCTTGCCCAGGTCTGGCTGAACCACCCGTCACTCGGGGCCTTTGCTGGAGTCTTCCTGCCATAGGTGCGGCTGATGTCTTGCTTGTTTGATGATGAGAGGATGGCATCTTTGACTGGACAGGTGGCACGGTATGTTTGGTTGATGGAATCCCTATTGGGGTGTGCGTGTCTCCCAAGGTTCGTACTTGTCTAGTGGTTCTGACCGTGGATGAAGCATTTATACCTCCTTGAGCTGGGACTTCTCAGCGGCGTGACGCACCCAGAACGGATGATGCCTTGTGTGTCTTCTGCCGGTGTTGGGGTTGTTGCGCAGCATCTGGGCGACGTGAAGTCATGATGGATGGGCCTTCTCATCCGGTTTCCCTTGGCCGTTGTCCCATTGCCTCCAAGTTCCTGCCTGCTCATGGTGGAGATACACCGCTGTCCGAGGTCGGCCTATGAGGGTGAATGGTTGGGCGAGAGGGGAATGTTCGAGGACGGAAGGTGACGGCTTGATGCAGGACGTGTAAAGCCTGCATCAAAGGGTGATCCAACGCTACATCATCTTCCTCCGCCTGGTGGTCCTGGGCAACATCCAAGTCTACACAATTTATGTCATGGGTGACAGAGGGCGCAGGTGAGGACGCCCTCGGGGTGGAGAACTCGAGGCGCCGTGGTGCGTCCTGCGTTGGCGTCATGTCCACTGCTTTGTAAACGGTCCTTCCTGTCAGAAGAATAACCACTTCCCACAAGACATCAGCCAAATGCCCCATCTTGGAGTTTCCTCATCCACCCAACCCTTCCGAGATTAAACCAACCAGCGGGTTGGCTCATATCCGCTTGCCGATATTACAAGGCTCGCAGAACGGAACTGGCGGCAAGCATCAGCCTCAGCAGTCGAATATTTGGCTCGGGACAACCAATCAACAGCTCAACGGGTGGAAGCGCGTACCCGAACGACGGCGGAGAAACGATCAAACAGCAAATCCCGCCAAGGCGCCTTGGTCCACACAAGAAGACAAATGATGAACGGGAGTACTTCCCGCCACCACAAAGCAAAAGCACCGGCAAGGCAACCGTGGCAGTACCAGCAACGTAGACATTCGGCAACAGCATCCGTAGCCGCAAAGCGGCTGCGGCGTCACAGGTCGCACCGCCCGCCCTAGTGCGCAAGCTCTAGGTTTCTCCCCACTGCTAGGATAGCTGGTTTCATCCTAGGACTAGTCCTATATATCTACTGTCACTTGCTAAGTATGAACTAACCAACTTCATCGGTTCATGATGTCTCTCTCTTCCGGCCCGGGCCCTAGTCCTGCCCCCACTCGGCTCACCATTGCGGCCTGCCACCGTGAATCACAGGTGTATATCATTGTGAACATCCTCCTTGCCTTTAATACTCATGCCACCCCAGCTGTATCAAGGCACTCTGGTCCAGTCGACCTGCCGGCCCGCGCACCTGCGTTGCGGCCAGCAGAATGCACCAACCATTGTCCTGGCACCCTGGACGAATGGAATCATCTCAATCGTCGTCACGCTCTCGGCCCGCGTGTCTACACTGCGGCCCAAGACCTCAACGCTTCTTTCTTCAATCGGTCTACACCTTGTCGCTACGACCCCCATGCATTATCGGCCCGCGCCTCGGCGCTGCGGCCTGTTGGTCCGCGCCTCGACTCTGCCCCCAACCTTCCACTTTCAGATTGTTCACCTACCCTTGTGCTAATATATCTCTCCGTCAGCGCTTGTGCACATGCACCGCGCCCACTCATGCTTCTGCCATGTCTGAACGCACAGCGCTCGTCACCCGGACCGCGCCCAGACTTGTCCACATCCAGTTCCTCATGCGCAGCCGCAAGTAATACTTCCTACATCGCTAACCATTTCTTGACACTTCCGTCTGGCGTCATGACCTCGTGGAGTAGGACGGGCCCATCATCCGCCTCACGCTCCTGCTCTTCGTGAGACACATAGTCTTCCACCTGCACGGAATCGCGCTTCCCGTCTGGGTGGTGCGTGTCGTCTTCCTCTAGATCTTCCTGCGAGGGATTGGTAAACCATACTTGTTGGATAGCCTTCCATTCACAGAGTTCCTCAAGCTGTCGCAAGTGGAATTCTTCTTCTTAGTCGGGGTCCATCTCGTCTTCTTCGTTGTACAATTGCGGGGACCAATCATCCACCGGATCCCACTCAAAGTTAGGGTCCAGCCCCATAGGATCTTCTGGGCTTCTCTTGTAGCGATGCGCGGGGGCGGCTCGCCTCATCCTTTCTTTTGCGGAGACAAAGGGTACGGCGAGACTCCTCCTCGCATCGCCAGTGATACTGCCAAATGATTCACCGGCACTGTTGCTGTGTCCTTGCGCCTCGTATGTTGACAAGGGAACACCACCTCGGTCAGAGGAATCAGTGGGATTAGGATGACGGGTCGCGTGTAGCGCCTCCTGTCTGATCGAATATTCGATAGCTCCCTCCTTGGAGAACTGCGCCTCGGATTGTAGACTGATCTGAAGGTACCTGCCACTATTGTCACAGAAAACAAGCGAGTCCACGCTCACCGTACCATTAACACTGTTATACCCTTTTTTGCCTTCGGTCGGAATCGGGTCTGACAGCATGCAAGGATCAGCTCCTCGACTGTGGTTTGCGCTGTGCTATCCCCACGGCGGAACTCACTTCCCTATTCCCGTCTACCTCGTCCTATTCCACTCTTTTACTCGTAATCATTCGACAAATCATTCACCGAATCAACACGGGGCATATGTCACGCATGCTTCTTTTATTGATTAACTCACTTCTTTAAGCGTACTTCCGATAAATCACAACATGGTCACCGTGCCTATCCCGGTAATTAGGCTCATTCATTCCAAGTGATTGCTGACGGACAATCATGCACCGGACGGGATAGCATTTAATCAGACAAACAGATTCAAGAAATATGACAAAGATCGTTCGAATAATCAAAGCACTTACATTCAGTGAAAGATACAGATGGTCAGCAGATCTGCTCTACTCTCTCACATACACACACGTTACTCTATATGTCCCTCAGAAAAATACACAAGCCATAGGCCTCCTGCATCGCCGGATCCTCGGCCGGAGCTGGTCCTTGCACAAGCACTATGCGGTTTACACTGCCTTGGTCGTTCGCCCGTGGAGCACGGTGCAACTCCAGTGGACAGTTGGCGTGCCGACCTGCACGGAGATGGTCACGTGCGGGGTCCTCCTCCCGTAGGTGGAACAACTCTTGCTGGTACCGATGGTATGCTCGGAACGCCTCCGCCCGTTCTTCAGCTGCCTCTACGGCACGCCGCCCGACATCACGTCCCACCTCTTGCCAGCTCTCCACGCGGCGGGGCTCATTGTCGTGAGGAAGTCTCTCCAGCAACGGTTGCGAGAACTGCTCCACGGCTCCACCGGCAGGGTGATGCGACAATTGCATCACTCCCAGAACCGTCCGCGTGCCAAGCTGATGGTGTACATTCCAGCAGCTGCAGATGGCGTAGAAGGTCACTGGGGAGTCTCAGGGACCGCGCCTGGAGCTGGGTGGTTGGTGCTCCCATGGGAACTCAGGACCAGGCCATGATGGCTCCGTGACGTGCTCCTCGAGAAGCGGCCTTCCCATCCGGGGATGGTTACACACCTTCACACACACGCATACACACACCGTCCTGACTAACTCTCCTATTATAGATTGTCGTAAGACAGGACACGGGTCCCGCTCGACGGTCTGGTTTGACTGAGGGGCAGCAATCTCTTAGTCTAGCTGATGGCTGCCAAGCTGGCCTCCCCCACTCGGGTAGAGCGAGGAGTCAGCAACGTCGCTCGCCGGTGGAAAACACCTCCTTGCGAGTTGGGAGCAGAGGCGCCCAGCGTCGGTTTTCAGTAGTGAGGTTCAGCGTCTTTGCAGCTCCGGATCGATAGCATTCGCATGAGCAGCTGGGTCTTGTCAGCAGCCATCCTCTTCTCGTCCTCCTCTTATCTCCCCCCGCACCGCTCTCCCAATATCCCATCCCGGTGGCTAGCCCCTTTCCGCGGCTTGCACATCAAAACGCCTTTAGATAAGGCGCCTTGAATACCGCTCCTCTCCTCGAGGTTTGGGTGCAGCTCCGCTGCCATCAAGCCTGCCACGGGCCGCCTTCCTTTCCTCTCGGCAGGTCTGGTTGGGTCACGTCGTCCGCCGCAATGTCCTCCCCCGCGCTCCGTCGCCTCCTGGATTCAAACTGACCCTTCCCGCTATTTTTTTTCCTTGGTCGAGCGGTCGTTGGATGGTTCGTGGACCTCTCCCCCTTTCCTCCTTTTTGAATCCGGGCCCCAGCCCCTCCTTCCCCGTCATTCGGTGGATGAACGAAACACCATTAACAGCACATCTGCACTGTGATTGGACAATCTGACCGTGGCTGACTTGTGTTATAATTCGTATAAGTTAAAGTCACTTGGATACATTTGTGGTAATGGTCCGTGGCACATGCCAACTTCTACGAATCAAAACACGAGTCAGCCACGGTCAGAGTACCCAATCACAGTGCACGTCTAATATGCATGTCCTTGGAGGTATAAACAGGGTAAATAACCGGTGTCTTGGTACGGCTATTGTGCGCAATGCCTTGACAAAGGTGGCATGTGCCACTGTCCATGACCACAAAGTTTACCAAGCGACTTTCACTTCTACGAATCGTAACACGAGTCAGCCACAGTCAGAGTGCCCAGTCACAATTTATATGTACTAGGCATGACCTTGCATGTATAAACAAGGTAAAAAACTGGTGGCATGGCATGGCTACTGTGCGCAATGCCTTGACAAAGTTGGCATGTGCCATTGACCATGACCACAAATGTATCCAAGTGACTTTAACTTCTACGAATCATAACAAGAGTCAGCCACGGTCAGAGTGTCCAATCATAGCGCACATCTAATATGCACGACCTTGCAGGTATAAACAAGGTAAAAAACCGGTGGTTTGGCACGGTTATTGTGTGCAATGCATTGACAAAGTTGGCATTTTCCATTAACCATGACCACAAAGTTTACCAAGTACATTAAACGGCTATGAATCAAAACACGAGTCCGCCACGGTCAGCGTGTACAATCACACTGCAGATATGATAACCCGTGACCTTGCAGGTATAAACAACGTAAAGTACTGGTAGCTTGGTGTGGCTATTGTGCGCAATGCCTTGACAAAGTTGGCATGTGCCACTGACCATGACCACAAATCTATCCAAGTGACTTTTACTTCTATTGATCATAACACGAGTCTGCCACA
>SZWC01004285.1:3513-36492 GCA_023375785.1 Penium margaritaceum
TAGAGGGTCCAATAAAGTCCTATCTCTGAATGCTGCACAGGCCAAAGCGAGCGGGTCGCGGCCTCCTGTATGAAGCGGCTGTGCTAGCATGAGCTGTCAATGGATCGTCTTCAACATGCCGAGTCATTGTTCCCAGACGTGATAGGAGCTACAGTTTAGACGGCCCATGCTCTCCCTGACACCACCAGTGTAGTGTATGGAGGCTCATGTGCGGAACACAACCAAAGCCAGAATCTGGCCGGCTATGCAACAGTCTAAATGAAAGAGGGAGACCACACAACGTTCATAATGGAGTGATCTGCGAATACCCAACCAGGTCCAGTCTTCAGCGTCGAGCCCAAACTGGACAGAGCGGAGACAGCGTCAGTGCATGTGACTATCAGATGGTGTTGTGTTGTGGGTACATCATAGTTTGCCCTGGTGATGCTCCTACAGTTTGTTGTGATTTGTGACGTTCGTGTACAGTTTACTGTGACCACTCGGCCGTGTCCATACTCGTGCAGATCCCTGAGGCGGGCCCTGGTGACAACGGTGCAACGACTGGCGGCGGACTACCGGCTTGGAGCTAGCCGACTACCGCTCTAGAGCCCCAGATGCTGTCGGGACTCTCTGCTGTCCTTTCTACAACTTAAAAGCGTCTTTCGGCAGACTGGCCATAAGCCCTATTTGCATGTTTTTGCATGGTATGTCCACCGTCTGATTATGGATGCATGCATGTGACCAGTCGTAGCGTCCGTCTTTTGATCTTGCATGTCTAGGTTCAGACGACGTAGCATTCTGACATGTGTGCGCAAAGTTACGGCCAAAACAGTGTTTTTGGGCCGGTTTTAGGACAACTCTTGGACTGCCACGTGCGGCACCCGCCGTGCGCCGCGGCATGTATTTATGCCTTGGACCTATTATTTGTTGTTTCTCTCTGCATATGCTATTGAAGCATTCTGACACTGTGTCTTGTGTCTCGTAGCCAAACCCTTGTTGTGTGCACGACCTGTGACTGTCGTCACCGTCTGACTAGGCACTGACGCCTAGTCAGCAGCTGTGTTGCTAGGAAGCTTCTACGCATTTTCTCATGGTATCAGAGCAGCGAGACAGTTCTCACTGAGCTGCGCAGTAGAGGCGCAGCAGAGCAGCAGCAGTGAGAGTCACCGTTGCAACAGATTCCTTCGGGCCTGTCAGAGACAGCTGGTCGCCGTCGGCGCAGCCCTCACCCACCACGTGAGATCGCAACAGCGCTGTTGCCACCGTGCCAGTAGCAGCAGCAGGCGCAGCAGCAGCGGCGGCAGCAGCAGCGCAGCAGCAGCTTCGGCAGCAGCAGCGCAACAGCAGCGGCGGCAACAGCAGCACAGTAGCAGCAGCGGCAGCCACGGCGGCAATAGCAGGGCAGCAGCGGCAGCAGCAGCAGGAGCATCAGCAGCGCAGCAGTGGTAGGAGCAGTAGCGCGGTGGCGGCAGTGAGCAGCAGCCGCAGCGCGCAGCAGCAGCAGCAGCGCAGCCGCTGCTGCCACCGCTGCATACGCAGTTACACAGCTGCTTCTGCAGCTGACAGCATAGCTGTAGTATCAGCTGAGCGGAAGCTGCTGCGCAACTTCCGCGCAGCCACCACGGAGCGGCTGCACACTCGCGAAGAGTCGCGAGAAAGAGAGAGAGAGGAAAAAAAAGGAAAGAAAAAGAAAAAAGGAGGGAAGGCAAGCTGACCAGCAATTTTTCTTGCTGACGTCATCAGGTCGTGCTAACGTCAGCAATCACCTGCTGACGTCAGCACCATACTTGGCCAAATTTTTGGCCGGACAGTCAAAAGTTGCCAGCGTCTTAACTCCTCGAGAAACGCTGATGGTTTTGAAATCCGACAAACTTGGCCTGTCACCCTTTACTAAGCGGCGACATGAGCCTGTCCGACAAGAAGGAGAAGGGACCCCTCCTCCTCTTCGTCTGGTGTACTGAGTCCACTCTCGCAGGCCATTGAGGACCTGCGAAGCCAGCAGGATGAGATGTGTCGCCTCCCGAGAGAGCAGATTGACGCAATCCGCACGCTGACTGAGCTTCTGCGTGCTTAGTCCACGACTCCTCAGCGGGCTTCTGAGGGAGCTGCCGGCGTGGCGGTCTCTACCCAGCAGTCGGCTCAGGCACCAATGAGAGGCGCTCGACCTGTCCCACCATCTGCTGACCTCATGGATGATGAGCCACTCATGCCAGGCATTACGGATGATTCCCCGGCTCAGGAGATTCGAGTTCTTCAGGAGCGCCTCTGTCAGCGGCAGACGGGCACCCGATCTCCTCCGTTTTCCCCGATACGATCATCACCTGACTACCCCGGTGACCATCCTCTTCCAGGAGTCTTTCCCGTCTCTCGTCCTACTCAGCCTGTGGTTGCTCTCCCCACGGAGCGGCAGCCCAAGGATTTTAAGGTACCACCTCCAAGGTACATCAGTGAGGATGGCTTCGACTGCTGGGAGATCCTGTTTCAGGTGTGGGCTTCTTCTGAGGGAGTGTGGGCTTACTACCACAGCCCGTACCAGCCTACAGACCCAGCACAGGTACTGACAGCAGCCTGGGCCATGCGCAAACTCCTCTACGCCATGCCACGCAAGACCGTCGTCGACTTCTGCCCCTTCCTTGGCGAGGCCGACACAGGCACCGGCGCCTATCCCCGTGGAGGTTGGGATCTGGCCTTATCCCTACCGGCCGCAGAGACGCACGCCACTCGTGCATCACACATTCGTGCTTTCCATTCGCTTCGTCAGGGACCTATGGAGCCTGCAGCGGATTACTGGCGACGCTCCATGCGCATCTACATGCGCTTGGGGACCTCAGGAGGCACACAGCAGTGGGCGCTTTGCACGATTATGCTCGGAGTTCGCCATGAGTACACCGACATCTTTACACGGTACAGCAACGCTGTCCTCGAGCCCTTCTCAGCCACTCTGCAGCTGATTCCTTGGGCGCATCAGCTCTTCCTTCAGGTGACCTCAGCCCGCGAGGCAGCCGTAGCCCATCAGGAGACTTCCCTCCCTGAAGCAGCCATCACATCACCACCATCTTCCCTCCTACACTCTCCCTCTTCCTCCTCCATCACTTCCTTGTCTTCCTCTTCCTCTTCGACCCCGTTTACTCCCACGCAGACACAGGGCATTGTTGCAGCCGCCCAGGGGAAGAAGAAGAATAGGAAGCGTAGATCAGGTCAGCAGAAGTTGTCATCCAATGGTAGCACTGGCCGTTCTGTGCACAGCTACAACTGTGGAGGCGCCCATCGCTACACCGAGTGCCAGCAGCCGCTTGACTGGGCGCGGATCACTCGAGGGCTCTAGGCTGCTCATGCTCTTGGTTCCACGTCCAGCACGTCACCCGCATCCTCTACCGGACGCATGGTGGCCACGACTGCAGCTGTTCCTGCCTCCTCACCGGCAAGCAGCAGTGATCCGGACTTACGCGACGGCACCATCACCAAGCTTTGCCACCTTTTGGCTCACCGCTTTCAGGGAGGTGCGAGTGTGTTGTCATCGTCAGGTGGTTCATAGACTGTTTGTTAGTCTGTTCCTGTGGCTCATGACGACGCGTGTGGGGGAGCACAGTCTACATGTGATGATGATGGGCCTGACTGCACCGAGTGGATTCATGAGTCTTATCTTTGTGTTGTGCGTCGTTCCTCCCCACATACGGTTCAGCTTCCCTTTGATACCGAGTGTTCCATTGCTCGTTGTACAGTGACGTCCACCAGCCGTGACTGCGGTGGCACTTGGATCATCGATTCTGGTACCACCCATCACATGACGTGCTGTCGTAGTGACTTTGTTGTTCTTGGTCCTGTTACGTCTGTCTGTTCCATTCGTACAGGGTCTGGTCAGTCCTTGCCAGTCCGTGGTGTTGGGGTTGTATGCTCCGATGGTCTTTCTGGCCCCTTGTACCTCTCCGACGTGTTGTTTGTGCCTGATCTTCAGCTTAGCTTGCTTTCTGTGCGTGCATGCACCTTGATGGGTCTCTCTGTGGCGCATACCACTGACTCAGCGACTGTGACTGCTACTGACACCCGCAGTGTCGTCCTGTGTGCTTCAGTCATCGATGATCTGTATCGCATCGCTCGGCCCTCCTCCCCTTGCTCTTCCTCTTCCTCTGGTCATGTCTTTGTCAGTGGTGTTCTATCTCCGAAACACCAGAGGTTGCTTCATCGCCATCTGTGTCACGTGGGCTCCGACAGTGTGTCGAAGCTCATTCGGACACAGCCCGCTCTCTGTGTTGATGTGGCTTCTTTCAAGAAGCCACCCAAGACTAACTGTATTTTTTGTGCTCAGGGGAAGATGCACCGGTGCACCTACCCTGAATATCGTTCTCGAGTGCTTCGACTTCTCGAATTTGGTTCACTCAGACTTTCTTGGCCCTCTCCCGATCGAGTCTCTGTCCGAGAGGGGCCGGTATGTTCTGACTTCGATTGATGACTTTACCCGGATGCAGTGGGTCTACAGCCTGCGTCAGAAGAGCGACGCCGCCCTTGCGGTTCGACTCTGGCTGGTGATGGCTGAGCGTTAGTCCCGCCACACGCTACATACCTTCCGCTCGGATCGCGACGATGAATTCCTTGGCAAGATGGTCTCCTTCTTTGCTGAGCACGGGATTTGTCACCAGGTCTCCGCTCCTGCCACCCCCCAACAGAGTGGTGTATCTAAGCACTGGAACCGTACCATGGAGGATGCGGTCCGCGCCATGCGGTCTGAGTGCTGTCTCCCGGAGTCTTTTGTCTTTGAGGGTTTCGCCTACATGACTTGGGTCTAGAACCGCCTCCCGCACGGTCCGCTTCCAGACCAAATTACACCGTACGAGCTCTAGTTTGGACACCGTGCTGACCTTCGTCTCGCTCGCGTCTGGGGCTCCCTGACCTCCGTGTGGTACAGCGAGGACCAGTAGGAGTCCAAGGTCTGACCTCGGGGCCGCTTGTGTGTCTTCATAGGCATTTCCCCGCGATCGAAGGCCTAGCGCTTCTGGGACCCTACTCGTCGTCGCGTCATCGAGTCTCACGACACGCTGTTTTTCGAGTCTCTCACCTATCGTGAATTGAATTTGATCACAGCACTCGGCGCCACCCATGTTCCTTCTTGTGAGGGTTCTCGGCGGATGGAGGAGACTTCCACGCCAGCGAGCACCTCTCATCAGACTGATGTGTCCGCTCGAGCCCCCTCTCGGTCTCCGACCCTTGATGATCCGGCGATCATTGCCGTTGGTCCAGAGATCTCGCCTGTATAGCCTGTTTCACACCCCACAGGTACCTCCGTCCCCACACCTCCTTCTGCACCAGCACCTCTGTCTCCTGGCACCCCTATTTTTGTATCTGATCCAACCTCGCCCTCTCCCGTTCCTACGTCGGCTGGTACTCCTGCCTCAGTGTCAGGTCAAGTCTTGCCTGCTCCAGCTGTCACACCTATCCCTGTATTCCCCACACAGGCATCTCCTCGCACGGCGTCTCTGGCTGCCTCGTCTCAGCCCTCACCAGCTCTGGTCGTACCTATCCCTAAGCTTGAGGTCCGTCCCTCGACCTCAGGTTACTCCCGTGAGCCTGGTGGCCATCTTTGACCACTGGATTCCGGAGCTCAGCGAGCGTCGGACCCTAGACCCAGGCGCTCCTCTCGCAGCATCGCGAGTGGTGACCCCGACACAAAGGCCCTAGGCCTGAGTGTCCGCACTGAACTCACAGAGGTACATCCAGCGTGCCCCGTAGGGCAGGACCTCGTCACTCGCGAGTTCCATATCACCTGTGACGCAGCAGCTGATCTCGTGGTCGTCAGGCCCGGCACTGAGGCGTGTGCACTTGCCATGCAGAGTTCTCCCTCTATGGCGCCCGACCCGGGCACACTGAGGGAGGATATCTCATCACAGGATGCTGAAACTTGGCGTGCTGCCTGCAAGGATGAGCTTCGCGCTATCCGAGAGTACAGAGTCTATGAGCTTGTCGACTTTCATCCTGGGAGGAAGGCTATTCAGGTCAAGTGGGTCTTTCGCAAGAAGGTGAAGCCGGATGGCTCACTGGAGCGCTACAAGGCCCGCTTGGTCGTCAAGGAGTACTCTCAGATTGAGGGAGTCGATTACACCGACACTTTTGCCCGTGTCCGCCGCATGACCTCAACTCGAGCTTTGTTCGGTGTAGTGGCTCAGCATGATTGGGAACGGCACAAGATGGATGTGAACAATGCGTTCCTCCATGGCTCTCTGGATGAGGAGATTTATGTGGCTCAGCCACCCGGCTTTGAGGACGGTGACAAGGTCTGGCGCTTGTGCAAGTCCTTATACGGCCTCAAGCAGTCACCGCGGTGTTGGAACCGGGAGATCACCGGTACTTTGACTCCTGCAGGACACGTACAGAGTGAGGCAGATCCCTCTCTTTTCATCCTACCGACACCCGAGCGGTTCACCGCCATCCTGGTCTATGTCGATGACCTTCTCATCACCTCTCCGTCCCTGGAGGCCGTGAAGGAGGCCAAGGCTGTCCTGCTGACTGCCTACAGAATGAAGGANCAGCATGATTGGGAACGGCACAAGATGGATGTGAACAATGCGTTTCTCCATGGCTCTCTGGATGAGGAGATTTATGTGGCTCAGCCACCCGGCTTTGAGGACGGTGACAAGGTCTGGCGCTTGTGCAAGTCCTTATACGGCCTCAAGCAGTCACCGCGGTGTTGGAACCGGGAGATCACCGGTACTTTGACTCCTGCAGGACACGTACAGAGTGAGGCAGATCCCTCTCTTTTCATCCTACCGACACCCGAGCGGTTCACCGCCATCCTGGTCTATGTCGATGACCTTCTCATCACCTCTCCGTCCCTGGAGGCCGTGAAGGAGGCCAAGGCTGTCCTGCTGACTGCCTACAGAATGAAGGACCTCGGTCATGCATCGGTGTTTCTCAGTATGGAGATCGTGCAAGATCGTAGACGTCGGACACTGTTGTTGCATCAGGCCCGATACGCATGAGTCGTGAGGGAGCGCTTTAACAATCTCCTCGGTGTAGTGCCCTGTGCTTCCACACCTCTCACACCCGATGGGCAGGATGCCCTGAAGGTGGATGACCCTACATAGCTGGGGGAGACAGTGGACATGATCTTGTACCTCCGTCTCATCGGATCATTGATGTACCTGGCCACTACCACGCGTCCTTACATCGCGTTCGCTGTCAACCTCCTCGCTCAGTTCTCGCAGGCTCCACGTGCAAGATCCCTTCATGCGGCTGTGCGAGTGGTGCGGTACGTGGTCTCCAAGCCGTACCTCGGACTCTGATTTCGTCGACTGTGTTTGGTGGTCCTTGTTGGCTGCACTGACAGTGATTGGACTTAGAGCCCAGATGGGCGCAGTCGTACTCGCTACGTGTTTCTGCTTGGTGGTATCGCTCTGTCTTGGCAAAGCGGGAAGCAGGGCTGCATCGCACCTAGTTCGTCAGAGGCAGAGTACGTTGCTTTGGGCGCAGGGGCTGTTGAGGCAGTATGGCTGCAATGCCTGTTTCTTGAGCTTGGGCATTCAGTACGCGCCATTGTGCTGTGTTGCGTCAACTAGAGTGCTCTTGCCATTTCGGAGAACTCTGGTGTCTTTCATGCTTGCACAAAGCACATTACGGTTGAGTATCACTTCGTTCGTGATCTGGTAGAGCGACGCGTGATCTCCGTCATGTGGGTTGGCACTGACATGGAGCGTGCTGATTTCTTGACGAAGGCACTAGCTCGCGGAAAGCTCCGTGTGGCCATTTGTTATGTTGGTCTTCGCCCCATGTTTGAGGTTGGGGGAGTGTTTTGATTTGTGACGTTCGTGTACAATTTACTGTGACCACTCGGCCGTGTCCATACTCGTGCAGATCCCTGAGGCGGGCCCTGATGACACCGGTGCGACGAATGGCGGCGGACTACGGGCTTGGAGCTGGCCGACTACCGCTCCATAGCCCCAGATGCTGTCGGGACTCTCTGCTGTCCTTTCTAAAGCTTGCAGGCGTCTTTCGGCGGACTGGCCATGAGCCCTATTTGCATGTTTTTGCATTGTATGTCCACCGTCTGATGATGGATGTATGCATGTGACCAATCGTAGTGTCCGTCTTTTGATCCTACACGTCTAGGTTCAGACGGCGTAGCATTCTGACATGTGTGCGTAAAGTTTCGGTCAAAACATTGTTTTTGGGCCGGTTTTAGGACAGCTCTTGGACTGCCGCGTGCGACACCCGCCGTGTGTCGCAGCAGGTATTCATGCCTTGGACCTGTCATTTGTTATTTCCCTCTGCATATGCTATAGAAGCATTCTGACACTTTGTCTTGTGTCTCCGAGCCAAACCCTTGCCGTTGTGTTGACGACCTGTGATTGTCGTCACCGTCTGACCAGGCACTGACGCCTAGCCAGCGCCTGTGTTGCTAGGAAACTTCCACGCATTTTCTCACAGTTGCCTTATCTTTTGTGTGATACATCTGATGCATTGTGGCCACTAAGCGCATCCATTCATGTCTGATAGAATTCACTTGTTGGTTGAGACCCGGGCACTCAGTGCTTTGTACGGGTGCCCTAGGAGACCCCATGCATGTTGGTTTGTGTGGCTTCCACCCGTCACGACCAACGCTAATGGATTACCCATATACCCACATTGGGGGTATATGGTGGAGGAGAGCGTGACGACACGACAAGCATTCGGAGTGTCCCGAGACTTCTCTAGCACATACGACAGCGCTGGCGAGACACGGTCGATGCGTTCAGGCAGCCCTGTTGGCTCGTCGGTAGCTAGGAGAGTTTTCTCGATGGTTGAGACCAGCGCACCCGGTGGACTGTACCGGTGCGACGAGGAGACCTGATGGCTGTTGTGGGGCTTCCGATGTTCAGAAAGCCGTCTGTAAAATCTGAATTTTGATTCCGAGATTTTTTGGCACTGCTCATGTTTTCTCGGTGGTCGAGACCCGGGCACTCGGAGAGCTGTTCCGGTGCCTCGAGGAGACCACCTTTATTGCTGTCATGGTATATGTAGTGTGTTCTCCCAGTTGACTCATTTGGGTTCAGCAAGGGTGACGGGGCCCGGTGCGGCTAGCTGCCGACGCCCCTATATAAGCCCCCTAGGGGCTCATTTGTAAACTCTCCTTGTTCTTTTATATTCAGCGTTCCAGACTTAGCCAAATTCTTGTCGTCTTGCATCGCACTCACACACAGAGCTCATGTTCGTTTTTGCATGGGCCTGCATGCCCGAAAATAATTCCAATTTGGTATTTGAGCACATGGGGGCGTGTGAGCAGCAGAAGCAGCAGCAATGGGCGGAACGCAAAGAGAACGCGCCACGTGGCACCACGCCGGCAGCAGCGTGAGGGAGCGCGAAACGATTGCACGTGAACGCCAGAGGGGCGATGAGCCGCGTACAGCACGATTAGTGACTACGTCCAACACCTGCATTCGGGCGGCAGTAGCAGTAGTAGGAGCAACCGCTTTGCGACGCAGCAGCAGTAGCAACAGCAGCTACAACAGCGCATCAGCCGGTGTAGCAACGGCGTCACTAGAACCAGCAAATAGCAGCCGTAGCATCAGCAGCCACTACAGCAGCGTTGGCGGCAGCAGCAGCGTGCAACAACAAGCAGTAGCGGCGGCAGCAGCAAGCAGCAGCCGCAGTAGTAGCAAGCAGCAGCAGCAGCCGCTACGCAGTATAACAACATCAGCAACAGCAGCGGAAGCAACAACAGCAGTAGCGGCGGTAGTATCAAGCAGCAGCTGCAACAGTTGCTGTGTAGAGTGGAAGCAGCAGCAGCGGTGGAAGCAACAGCAGCAGCAGCAGCTACACCCGCCACTACAGTTGTTGCTGCAGGAGGGCCTCGCAGCCCTCCTGTGAAGGCTCTCGCCCCCTCGGAGGGACCCCCTCAGCCACCATCAGGGGGGCCCTCCAAAGGGGGGCCCGTTGGCCCCTTTTGCCCCCTTCCCCTCCTTTCGAGGGGGCCCTCGGAGGGCTCCGTCGAGCCCCTCTGAGGGGCCCCTCGGAGGGGCCCGTCGGTCTTGACGGCCGACCGGCGGAGGGGCGGA
Organism: Penium margaritaceum; assembly: GCA_023375785.1. Taxonomy (NCBI): domain Eukaryota; kingdom Viridiplantae; phylum Streptophyta; class Zygnematophyceae; order Desmidiales; family Peniaceae; genus Penium; species Penium margaritaceum. The sequence goes on from SZWC01004285.1 coordinate 13,515, forward strand.
CGGCGGAGGGGGCCCGACCCCCCCCCCTTGTATGCCACTCGCTCACTTGCTCGTTCAGCGAGCGAGCGAGTGAGGATTGACCAGGAGGGAGGGCCGGACAAGCCGGACAACCCCCCCCTTCTCCCCCTATTTTCTTCGCTGCCCCAGCTTTGGGGTAATCAAGAAAAGGGGGTACGAGTGAAAAAAATACAAAATGGGGTACACCAGGAAAAAGTGAAAAAGGGAAGAAAAAAAGCTGAGGGCTTAAGGCGAGCAGAGGGAAGAACGAGAAAAAAAGGGGGTGGAGGGTGAGGGCAAAAGAAAAAAAAGAAACACAAAAGGGGGCATGAGGGCTAGAGAATAACGACAAAAGAAGGGAATCATCTCACTACTACCGCCGCAACAGCAGCAGCTTTCATAGCAGCAATAGCCGCATCGGGCGGAGTTGCAACGACTACATAGTGCGGCGGTTGCGCCAGTGCTTGCAGTTTTGCCTTCTCAGCTGACAACGGATTGTGGGTCGGTGGCGATCTCCACTTCCAGACATGTCTTGGACCGACGTCTCCCTGGAGCGTGTGGTTTCGTGCACGCAGTTCACTCCACAGGTTCGACGGCGGATTCGAGTCTTTCCATCTCCGAGGGCTGGGTCGTTTACCGCGTGGAGCAGCAGCCACACCTGCAGCCGCCACCCCTTCTCAACATGGAGCAGTCTTTGCTCTATTAGTGGCAGCAGCATTAGTAACCGCAGTTAGTCAGACTCTAGTCTACGAGCGTGCTGTGGTAGTGCAGCTCGTCCCATTTGGTCACCTTTGCTGACCCAGACGCCGTGACCTCCAGGAGTGACAGTACCTACTGGCCTCATTCTCTCCCGTGGCTTGGTGTTTACCACCGGGAGTAGGTACCCTCGGTACCTATCCATCGTCTAACCCACGAGATGAGCGCGCGGACATCTGAGCAAGCGTCCTACACGTTCGCCTGTCACTACTGTGGTGATGGACGTCATCGTTGGCGTCGCTGTTGGACGCGCCCTCCCGGCCGGCATCCACCTTGGCTTCAGCCTCGTCCGAGCATGCGTCCTCCACAGCATGCGGATCTGCCAGCATTGGTAGACCCCCAAGCAAGACCTCTGGAGACCATATTCGTCGAGATCCACAGCCTGAGGCAGAAGGTGCAGTGGCTTTGTGACCTCGTTGTCACCGAGCGTGCTTTTGGTCCTCATTCATCGAGGACCTCCTTGGCCACATCTCCTTCATCCTCTCTTTCTTCCTCATTTGATGGTGTCCCTTCAGCTTCACTTGTCGGCCTGTCCCAGGCTTCCACCATCCTCTCGATCCTCCACTCTCCTACGACCACGACGCCACCTCGCGATGACATGTCTTCATGTAGTTGTTCCAATCGTGTGTCCCTACGACGTGAGCGTCAGCACTTCGCACGTCGTACTCGCGCCGGTTTTGATACATCCTCCATCTCCTCGGCTTCCGTTGCTATACCTATCAAGGGCGAGTGTGGTGACCGCGCATTGCCTGTTGTGACCGTAGTGATAGGATCCGCACTCACGCCAGGGTGTGGTGCCCCATCGTCCTCTTAGGTAGACTCAGATGATACGATGATAGTACATGGCATGGAGTCCGATCTCGACATGGCGTTCATGGTGGAGACTTCCACGTCTGGGCTGGATCCAGATCTTTTGCATCAGCAACTTACATCAGGAGGAGCGAAGACACGGCGTCCTTGGGCGGTGCCACTCGCGGCTCCAGTCTGGCGGGTGTTAGAGTACTTGGGACGTGCACGTCCTTGAGGTTGACATCCACGCTTGGACAACGGCCGGACATTTTGGAGCAGCAAGTTGCCTCAGGAGGAGTGCAGGTCTTGTGTTCCTTGGTGGTGCCACTCACGACTTCGACCGGTAGAGGCTTGGCGGTGGCACAGGAGTCCCGTGCGGATCAGGATGTCCCACACGAATTCTCAAGGGCGTTGTCGCACACGACTCACTCTAGCCTGAGAGCGGTCATAGTGCATGAGCAGAGTCGGCAGGCTGGTCTTTTAGAGGTTGAGGTATTCTTGAGAGCAGCAGTTCTGAGAGATGTCACTGGGACATGTGTTGCAGTAGACTCGGCAGGCTTCACCGTGTCATCCACGCTACATGAGGACCAACTTTAGCGTGAGGAGTTGCCTATGTTCCTAGAGTCTACGTTCCGTGCACAAGACGGAGCAGCGACACATATGACAGAGTTAAATGGTGGTCTTCACTCCAGTATCAAGCAGGTGGTAGCGACCAGCCTTCCCGGCGAGACGGTGCGTGAGCGCCAATTGTGCTTGTTGGTCGCCTTGACAGGCATTGTCGAGCCGGAGTCCTGCACACCTGTGTCCACTACGGCGGTAGTCGCGGATACTAGAGCAGATCCGTACACGCGGATGGAGTCACCTCATTAACAAGAGCTGATTTCTGCCCCCTTGTTTTCACTTGTTGGTGACCCTGCTGATCACATCGATGCTGAGAGTGGCAGTACCTGTACGGACGACATTTCCACATACTCCACAGACTCTGACGACTCCTCCTTCTCCTTCTCTCTAGGCATGCGACCGCTCACTCCTCGCATGACTAACACGAGTTGTGATGTGGATGCGACACGTGTAACTGCATCCGATGTTCCAGCGTCTCAGCACATTGCAAGCTTGGTTGACCCCTAAGAGGATGCAGCAGCACCAGTTCCATCGTTTTCAGTAGCAAAGATGCAGATGGCACTGTACTCACGAGTTGTGGAGTCTGCATGTGCAGCATCCAGTGAGGCAGAGTTTATCCTACACCAGGTCGACATGGGCTACCTCGACATGTCTGAGGGAGAATGTGCTCATTTGTAGGAGCATGTAGTCATGTTACAGCGGGAGATGATGGCAGCGCGTTTGTGATTCTCAGAGAAGGGGAGCATCACTGCTATCAGCACACCCATACTTGGGGAGGACCTTGTACCGGCTCCGAGTATGACGTCCGTTGGAAACACTGTCACAAGAGAGGTAAGTTTATCTTCGGCTTCCGCCATCCTGGTTCCTGTCGACCCCATCATCGCTCCTCCTTTTTCTGCTGTCGTCACGTACCTTCATCCACTTGACTCACCTGCCCCATCGTCATCATCATCCACAAGTGGTGATCCCGTTCGTCGCTCTAGCTCTCCTCTTCCGGCGGTATACCCCTGTGCCTCAGGGTGCTCTATCCCGCCTTGGAGGCCAGCTCCGCCACTTCATCCATGCACGCATACTGCTCTCCCATTCCCTTTCCTCTAGCGTACACAGATACATCACGGTAGAGCGGAGATAGGAGAGACTGTGAGTTGGGACCTTTTGCAGTCACGTGAGGACTAGTACACCCCAGGTGATGCAGCTGCAATGTGAGGAGTCGTAGCCGGAGACACCACTTCGTCTTTGAGGGAGGGAGCCAACTCGTACGTGACAGGAGGAGCTATTTCTACATGATGGATACACCACATGACTCATCGCCCATGATTTATTCAGCTAAGACATCAGTATCTCCATCGAGGACATTGCTACCAGGTTCATCTGCCCAGCGGGAGTGTTGTGTGGATCTCGACCAGACGCGACATCATGGGAGATGCATGGCGAGGTCCATGCTCTGCTATGAGCATCTACAGCATCCGGCGTATGGCTCATGCTACATGCCTACACAGCTGCATGTGGACGGTAGCACATTGTTGGTCGAGATCCGGACACTTGGTGTGTTGTACCAGTGTCACGAGGAGACCATGTGATCGTGTGTCTTGGTGTATGTCCATACTGCGGGTGGCATGTTTATGTGAGCTGGATCTCTCATAGGGGTCGAGACCCAGACACGTGGTGCGTTACACCCGTGTTACGAGGAGATCCTCCCATGATCCTGTATTTGGATGATGATACTCTTGTGTTGGATTTCTTGTAGCGGTCGAGACCCGGGCCCTGGTACTGCCAGTGTCACGAGGAGACTATCTTGTCGTTTGAAATGTGTATGATGTGCATTACAGTGAATTCATGGTCGAGACCTAGACACTTGGTGGGCTGTGCCAGTGTCCAGGGAGACCCTAGATGGATTGCAGATGTGTGTGTGTGTGTGTGTGTGTGTGTGTGTGTGTGTGTGTGTGTGTGTGTGTGTGAGTTCACTCATGCATATTATGGCTTGCCATACGCTCTTATTCCGTGCATTGGCTCACTTTCTTATGGCATTGACGGCCATGTCAGCCAGGGGGAGTGTTGGTTTATCTGGCTTCTACCCGTCACGGCCGACGCCGATGGATTACCCATATACCCACATTGGGGGTATATGGTGGAGGAGAGCGTGACAATACGACAAGCCTTCGGAGTGTACCGAGACTTCTCCAGCACGTACGACAGCGCTGGCGAGACATGGTCGATGCGTTCCGGCAACACTGTTGACTCGCCGGTACCTAAAAGATTTCTCTCGGTGGGTTGAGACCCGCGCACCCGGTGGATTGTACCGGTTCGACGAGGAGATCCGATTGCTGTTGTGGGGCTTTCGATGTTTGGAAAGCCGTTTGTGATGTCTGGACGTTGATTCCGAGAGTTTTTGGCACTGCTCATATTTTCTCGGTGGTCGAGACCCGGGTACTCGGAGAGCTGTTCCGGTGCCTCGAGGAGACCACCTTTGTTGCTGTCATGGTGTATGCAGTGTGTTCTCCCAGTTGACTTATTTGGGTTCAGCAGTGGTGACGAGGCCCGGTGCGGCTAGCTGCCGGCGTCCCTACATAAGCCCGCTAGGGGCTCACTTGTAAACTCTCCTTGTTCTTTCATATTCAATGTTCCAGACTTAGCCAAATTCTTGGCGTCTTGCATCGTACTCACACACAGAGCTCAGGTTCGTTTTTGCATGGACTTGCATGCCCTAAAATATTTCCAATTATGCACTGGGATCACCTCCTCTTCCATGCGACCGCCAGAACACCGTGGCCTCACCGTCCTCCTCTTCCTCCATAGGCATGTCCTACCCCAACCACAACTCCTTGCAGCAACCTACGGGTCCCATCCACTCTTGGCCCCATGGGGTCTACCTACTATGGACCACCCGCTCCTCACTACATGCCACCAGCCTGGTCTTCGGCGAGTGTCAGCTTCCCGAAGCCACATCTCAGCAAGCGCTCATCTTAATGTCGTCGTGTTGAGGAGCGCGTCCTGGAGAGGCGCCTACACAAACTTACCCAACTTCATGGTCAATGAGGTGAGGGTGTGATGGGCATGCCGCGTTTCATTGTCTGTGTTGTGATTTGTGACGTTCTTGTCGACCTGTACAGTTTACCGTGACCACTCTGTCGTGTCCATACTCGAGCAGATCCTTGATGCGGACCTTGGTGGTACCAGTGCGTCATCTGGTGGTGGACTACCAGCTTGGAGCTCACCGACGACTGTTCTAGAGCTCTGGACGCTTTCCGGGGTCTCCTACATTTTTTCTACAGCACGCAACATTTTATCAGTGGACTGGCCGTCGGCCCAATTTGCATGCTTTTGGATTGTGTATACACCGTTTGATACCAGATGCATGCATGTGACCAGTCGTAGCGTCCGCCTTGTGATCTTGCACGTCTAGGTTCAGACGGTGTAGTGTTCTGACATGTCTGTGCAGATTTACGACCAAAATAGTGATTTTTGGCCGGTTTTAGGACGAATCTTGCACTGCCGCATGCGACACCCGCCGTGCGCCGCGGCAGGTACTTATGCCATGGACCTGTCATTTTTCATCTCTCTCTGAAGCATTCTAACACTTTGCCTTGTGTCTCCTAGCCAGACCCTTGCCGTTGTGTGCACGACATGTGTCGTCACCATCTGACCAGGCAGAAAAGCCTAGTCAGCAGCTGTGTCGCTAGGAAGCTTCCACGTATCTTCTCATGGTATCAGAGCAGTGAGACACTTCGAGCCGAGCTACGTAGGAGAGACGCAGCATAGCAGCAGCAGTGAGCGTCACCACTGTTGCCAATCCACAGGGACATGCCGACGACACCCGACTACCGGCAACGTCACTCACGTGAGTGCATCAGCAGCAGCTGCCAGCAGTAGCATGCGACACCTGCATCAGGCGGCAGCCGCTAGAAGCTGCTCGCATTGGCATAGTAGCGGCAAAAGCAGGCCACAGCTGTGGCAGGCAGTGGCTGGCAGCAGTACCAGCAGCCCGCGGCAGCAACAGTGTGCAGCAGCAGCAACACGCAGCAGGAGCAGCGCTGCGCAGCTGCGGCAGCCACGGTGTGCAGCAGCAATGTACAACCGCAGCAGTAGTAGCATACATCAGTAGTAGTAGTAGCACAACAGAGCACCGGCGCAGCAGTAGTGCGCGGCGATAGTAGCGCGCAGGAGCCACTACGCGTAGTAGCTGTAGTAGTAGCACGCAGCTACGCTGCATCACAACTGTAGTGCGCAGCTGCTGCCTCAGTTGCGCAAGTAGCCGTGCGGCTGCTACTGTGGGTGCCGACGCAGCAGCAGCAGCAGCAGCCGAGCAAAAGCTGCTGCGGAGCTTCCTCGCAGCTTCCGCGCGGCTGCTACGGAGCAGCCACCCCTTACGCAGTGGGACAACAACCGCGAGGGATGTAAAAAAAAGGAAGAAAAAGGGAGGGGAGCTGATGTCATCATTTTTCTTGTTGATGTCATCAAGTCATGTTGGCGTCAGCAACCACCTGTACTATTGAGTTTCGGACTCCGAACCAGGATTTTGGCTAAGTCCCTCGGTAACAAACTGCACTACTGACATCCCGTGAATTATCCATTGGACGCCTCGGCAGCCTTCCGGAGAAAAATCCTCAGATGGAATTGTGTTACTCGTTTCGGTCAATTATTCACCGGTAGTCAAAGCACGGCTGGCTCCCAGAGCCATCGCGCACATCCCAACTTTGGAAGCTCATATCTCCCTCGTTACTTGTCCGATTCCGGTGAAACAACTTCCACCAGGTTAAGCAACTCGTCACTTTTCAGGAACAATCCTCCATTTTAGGATATGAGGAATCTTTCAGCTTCTAGATCCAACTGCAAGAATTTTCCTTTCTTTGGTGGCTCGTCTGTGCCTCCCGGCACCGGACTTGGGTATGCAGAGGGGCAAATCTTCAACACACTAACACGTGCCAGGTATGAGCAGAGTGACACCAATCCGCCTCTCTTTTTGATACGTACCGCTGAGAGCTTCACTGCCATCTTGGTCTACATGGATGACCTCCTGATTGCGTCCCCTTCGATGGAGGCCATGAAGGAGGCCAAGGTAGTCCTTCTCACAGGATGAAGGACCTTGGCCCCGTAGTTGTATTTCTCGGGATGGAGATTGTACATGATCTTTAGCAGCAGACACTTTTGTTGCATCAGGTACGTTACGCTCACGTTGTGGAGGAGCAGTTTGCTCACCTCCTTGGTGTAGTTCCCACAGCCTGCACCCCATCACACATGACGGTTAGGATGCTCTATAGGTGGATGATCCAGCAAAGCTGAAAGATATAAGACGTGACCCTGTACTTATGTCTCATTGGCATTCTGATGTACTTTCCCACTACCACATGACCAGACATCACCTTCACTATCAACCTCCTTGCATAGTTCTTGCATTGTCCTCAGATGAGATCCCTTCACACAGGTTTCTTAGTAGTATGGTACGTGGTTTCTATGTCGTACCTCAAACTTTGCTTTTGATGGCAGTATTCAGCGATAGTCGACGGCTACATTGACAGTGACTGTGCTTAGAGCCTTGATGGGTGCATTCAGATAGGTTACATGTCCCTGTTGGACGGCACCGCTATGTCATGGTGTAGTAGGAAGCAAGGGTGTATTGCACATAGCTCATCGGAGGCTGAGTACGTTGCATTTGAGACTGTGGCTACTGAGGCAGTATGCCTGCAGTGTCTGTTTCGTAATTTGTGCTTGTCTCTGCCTTGCATTGTTCTATGCTCTGACAAGCAGATTGCTCTTGCCATTGTAAAGAACTCTAGTATGTTTCATGCATGCACAAAGCCCATTGATGTTGAGCATCACTTTGTGCATGACCTTGTGGAGCGACAGGTGATCTCTGTCATCAGGGCTTGCACGGACATGCACCACGCTGACAACCTGACCAAGGCATTGGCGCACAGAAAGTTCATGGTGGCCATTCATTCAGTCGGGCATCACCCCTTGCCTCAGATTGGCATAAAGTGGGGTGTGTGAGCGTGGATTGTTGAGCATCTCGTTGTGTACTTGTGTTTATTCTGCATGTGTATGGACATGCGTACCAGTGGGTCATGGGGGAGTGTTGTGATGTGAGTTTTCCGATCTGTTTGTACAGCTTGCTATGACCACTCGGTCGTGTCCATACTCGTGTAGATGCGGACCCAAATCACACCAGAGCACCGATGTGTGGTGCCTCCACCCACCAGCAGTTGCTAGACAGTTTCCACAACGTTCCGGGTACTTGCAGGGGTGCTCTGTAGTTTTTATACAGTTGCTAGAGTTTTCTCAGTGGACTGGCTCTCGAGCCCGATCTGTATGTTTTGTATTGTCTATCTACTAATCGATGTCGGACTTGTCCGTGTGATCAGTTTAGCGTATGGCTTGAGGTTTTGCATCTCTAGGTTTAGACATTGCGTTTGGATGCCTATGCATGGATTTATGGCCAAAACAATGGATTTGGACCTGGCTTAGGACAACCTGACACTGCCGCATGTGTCACCCGTACTGCACCGATGCAGGTATTTTTACTGTGTGCTTTTTTTTTGTCATTTTTCTCTACATTACTAAGCTATTGGAGCTAATGAGACTTTGCGCCTCCCCCTAGCCTAACCCTTGCTGTTTCTTGCACATTCTTGCTTGCTTGTGTGCCAGTTGACTGGACGGTGTCGTCATGTCAAGAGCAGCAAGGCTAGGAAGCTTCCTAGTACTTTTTCAGCTAGGCCTCATGGCAGCGGGGCCCAACAAGAGCCCACGCAAAGATAAATCCATAAAACCCCGAGTGTTATTTGGGGTAGGATTTGAGAGCAGTTTGCATGGATGAAATGGGTTTTCTTCTCTTAAAAATGTTTGGAAAGTCCTGTTTTGCTCAATCACGATCAAGCAACTAGTCGTCGTTTGTTTTTATTGACTCACAAATCCCAATTCACGGATGTAGGGTTTTATGTTCGTGCAGGAGGAGCCTGCGCAAGCATAAACCCCTGAATCTGCGAATGTTGGCTTACGTTTTGGCAGAAAAAAGTCAATTGCTTGATTGCGATTCTGGCAATGGCGAGGGTGACACGTCATCCCCCTCGCTTCGCTCAATTGGCGACTTGCATCACGAATCGGGCATGGCGATAAAAATGGATATGGAGCTGTTTTTTCTCAACTTGTTGAATACAGCTGTTCAATATTTAACTTTTGGAGGCATCAGGCTTATGTTCATGCTTGCGCAAACATATCAGCTGTTATTCCTACCCCTTATCCTAATGTCTTTGGATCTGCTGCAATGCCAATACATAATTCAGTGCAAGTCACAGTAACCCTTCTACCCATTCCACTGGAGGGTCAAGAACACCCTGCCCAACGCTTTAAAAAGAGGACCCCCTGCCTGGCCATAAAGAAAACCAGAATTCCCACTCGTTGCACCATGTTCGGTCAGCGGCATGCACTGCTGATCGAGCAAAGCAAGGTGGTGCATGTCAACCCCCCTCGTGATTTTTTCTTAACATGTGATAAGTGTGATCTAACAATGTCCTCTTTGTTTTTTTAACAAGAAATCCCCTGGTTTGATGTAGGGTTTCCTATGTTTCTTGCGGGTGGGACCCACAAAAAAAATGAAACCCTACGTCAAATTAGGGGGGTTTCATGTAAAAAAAGAAGAAAAGGGCCATCGCTTGATCGCAATCAAGAAAAGCGCTTGTTTTTTAGATCCAGCGGAAATGCTCAATTTTTTTTCCTAATACACAAACCTCCCAGTTCTTAATGCAGCCCCTAGATAAACCCTACCCCAAATGACATTTGGGATTTAAGGGGTCTAGTTTTGCTCAGGCTCCTGCTTGCCCCTAGAGCAGCGAGGCCTAGCAGGCTCCCTTTCAATGCACGGGGGTCTCAGACCCCCGTGAAAACCACATTCAAACCCCCTTCAAACATTCACAAACCCCTAGAAATCTTATGCCAGTCGGAAATGCAGATGGCAAATAGAAAAAGATATGGTGTGGATCACAATTTGGAAATTTTGGACAATTGAGTATTTCCTACTTAACGATAGGTGTAATTTGATGGCAAGTATTGAGTTCGTTGGCCACATGTATACAGTGCCGAGAATGAGAATAAGGTCTATGTTTGGTCATCGGTGCTTCAGCCGGGCGACGCGTGCGAGGTCGTGCAGTGAGTAACTGCTTCGAGAAACTCCACCGAGAGATGAGGGAGATTCAAGAATATAAAGTCGCGGTTTCACGATGTCCAGCACCGTCAGGGAGTTGACAAAAAAATCAAGATATCTATACTATTTGCGACATTTTTGTTGTGGCTTCTAGAAGGTGGAAAACTTTGTCTGACACTTTGAGAACGAAACATCATCAAACGAGGCAGTTGGCCAAAATGCCCTAAGCCAGATGACGTAGAAATCTTTGACGTCACCACAAAGAAAGCCATGATAGCACCGAAAAAAATGCCCACATGCAAGTATTTGGAACTCGATTACGTCTCATACATAACACGAAAGAGGATTTTGTGAATATTGAAAAATGGGAGACGCCACCGTGTCAATAGTGTATCACATGCATCGTCGAGATGTTGCTTTTTCTCGCTGTTTGTGGGTAAAATGTTTTCACTCTCAAGACAGCTGTTAGGGAAGTCTTGTTCTTCCAAACATCAAGTACGATGGTTTTATTCTTCTGATTGCCGGCTAGGACATGCACACATTTGAATTTTGTGGCTAATCCCTACATGTACCCTCTTGTTTTTCAAAAACCTTTTGAAGCCGGTTAGAACAATATAGCCATCCATTAAAGGTCTTGTTTTGCATCGGGTGTCCAGTTTGACCCCCCTCTTGACGCGGACTGCCTCCTGCAGGGATTTGTAGCTGGATGCTGCCGTACTGCCCCCTGGTCGATCAAAGAGGCCTGTTCCGGATGTGCCCTCCCATTGGATTTCCATGTGATGGGGGGAGAATGTACATCATGGTCGCCCTCAAAATAGAATTGGACTATCGTAGATCAAAACAGACGGATGGTGGTATCAACTCATCCATCACCACACAAATGCAATAATGCAACATAACTTGACAAGCCAGAAACACATCATGCACACCACAAACCCATGAGAAGCGAGAAACAGATCCCGCACGATGTGTGTTTTGATTTTTCTCATGGGTACATCAAATCTAGGTACTGTCTTTTTAAACATGAGATTGGGGAGTGTATCTACGCGATGAATTGCTAAACCTACAGAACAAACACAAAGGTCATCATCGGTCTACTCGGTTGTTAGATTAGTACACGTGATACTTGTTCCTAACAACATTGGGTCCTTGTACATATGCGGCTTGGAACTAACCAATGGCTATACATGATAATCCAAAGTCGATATCTTAATACACCAGCAGTTGAAACAAGCACCTACCATAATTGCAATCTGAACCCGTCACTGTGCATCTAGGCGAGTTGCAAACGAAGCAGTTGCATATGTTCACCCTTCATGAAAAAAAAACTCATGTTTTCTTGGCATGATATGCACAACAAAAAGCTTGTGGAAGTCCTTGGAGTATGTCTAACACAACTCTAGTTGGCCATGAATAGTATGGATACGACTATAGTTGGCACATGCATGCCTAATCAGACGTTTTCATTGTATAACGTTGTTGCATTTTCTGGTGTAGGAACATTCAAGTCTCAAACGTTCACCCCGCATTGTCCTCATGAAACCGGTATCGGATCACTTTCACAAAGGTTTCACTATTAACAGACAGAATCTTCTCCCGTACACCTACCCTGCCGTAACGGACTGCGGAAAATAAGGACCCAGGCTGAAGGGAGTTCTGCACTATCCTTAACTCGGGGTTATGAGGTACACTGTTTCAGTGGTTCAAACGTGCCATCCTCCCCTTCCCCAAGTCCTCTTATCCCTAGCAAAACATGGACGGTTCACAGGGATGAGATGTGGAGCAAAGAAATTCGAACAATTGGATGTTTTGCATTTAGCAATAAATGTACTACATTGAAAAGTGTTGAAGATGTTGAGAACATGCATACAATCGCGTGGAACACCATGAGGCATATGTTGAGTCTTAGGTGCTTGAGCCGAGCAATGGATATGAAATTGTGTTGCGAGTGGTCGCTTTGAGAAATCCATATAGAAGTTGGGGGTTTCAAGAACATTGAGGCGTGGTTCTATAGAGGTCTAGTGCCATCGGGACGTTGATCAAACATGTAACATGTTGAGTGTCCATCTCCTACATAGAAGTTGTCGTTGGAGTTCATAGAATGGCCTCCACATCTCATTGGAAGGATTGTTTCCTCCGCATCACTCTTGGGGGAAATCGTCATCAACGAACTGTGCAAGGAGACTCAAATGTTTCAAGAATCCAGAGGTCCATTTATGTTTTAACCTTGCCCCCTCGTTTTAGGTCTGAAACCAGAGGAATACGGCCGTAAACTTGTGATTTTGCACAAATTTTCAATGTTTGAAAATCAAATTTTGTACTAAAAAAATTGAGCTTTGTTTTAGTGCAACGGCTCAAAATCATCACGTGCAAGGTACATGTGAGGATTACACGCCGAATTCCCTTGTGCTTTTCACACTCTCACTTGCTCACCCAGTCCCTTGTCCTTGCTTGGTCTCGCTAGCAAGGAGTGCACGTGAGAGCAAGGGCACGAGGCCACAAGCCTTGCCCTTGAGGCCCTTGTAGTCTCTAAGCCGCCTATGGAGCCACTAGCTTGATCAGCGGCTGGTGGCTCCCCGGCAGATGGCTAGCCGGTCACCTGATTGGCCGCTTGCCATCCAGTCGACTGGCCACCGGCCCGCCAGTGGCCAGTGAGTGGTTGGCCACCAGCCAGCCCTCATGATGGCCAGGGGTAGCTTTAGACCAACCCTTCGCCATGGCGAGGTGGGAGGACGGAAATGCCTCCCCCATCACCAAAATTGATGATTAACTCATCGAAACAGATCCCAAAGGCGTGAGGGGAAATACCACTATGTGTCGGGATATCTACGCCTCCGGAATGGCATTTTGATGGGTCATTGATGTGTGAGTGTGCCTTGGCGGGCAACGTGGTGCGCGCCGCTGACTGAGCAGCTAGTTTGGGGTGTTGCGCTTCCGCTGACATAGCGGGAGCTATGGTGATCCAATCGTGCATGGTTCGGTGCGTTGGAGAGCTCATGATTAGCCCTAAAAATAATTAGATCACGTCCATGTTTAAAAACCAATGGAAAACTACGTTACTCCCTTCGTAAAAGTGACTGTCTCACAACTCACTTCCATTTCCAGAAACAAAACGTGAGGCAACCAGAAAGCTCCTGCTTAGACTCAGAATGCGTACCAAAACAGAAAGCCGTGAACACCAAGTGCAGACCCGTCCAGGCACATTGGAGCTATCTCCACCCGGGGGCCGTTTTCTGAAAGAGGGTTATGGGTCCACATCCTTGACCGGTCTACAAATCGCTCACGGCTTTCACGGCAGATGGGATTGTTGTCGGCGACAACATCGCCATCAAACTCTAAGGTTCAGGAGTGGAATACTACACAAATGGTGCAGAAGGACACGGGGACATCCAGAAGTATGCAGGTACCCCCGGCAACGGGCTATGGAGGTGGCACTTTGAGCTACACCTCACGCATAAGGGGCTACTGGGAAAGGAGGTGCTAGCAGAGGCGACTGCTATGGACACGGAGAAGCACACATTCAAAAAGAAGAACACGGAGGTGCTCATGCTCCTGGTGTCTGGGACAGCCGAGTCGCAGTGGGGCTACTTCCAAGGCTGCAAGCTGACAGCTGAAGCTTGACAAAAACTCTGCACCATCCGCCAATCGAAGTCCCTTGCGAGCAAAATATTTGCGATGAAGCGGCTCCTCATGGTGAGAATCAAGGAGAGACATGATGTCATCTCTGCCACGCAGCAGATCGAGTCGCTTGCCTCACAATGCAATGAGGTGGTGTGGAGTATCGACATGCAGATTTAGGCAATGGCCCTCCTCATGGTCCTATCTGACAGTTGGAGTCCCCTCATCACTGTCCTTGAAGGATGGCCAAAGGACAAGATCACCTATAGCACGGTCACATAGTACATCAAGAACGAGGCGCAGTGTCGGAGCTGTAGGGAGTCCTTGTCTTTCTCATCGGCCCTCGTCACCAAAATGCGTGGTGGCGGAAGCGGGGGCAAGGGAAGCGATGGAAAGGGCGGCGGCAAGAAGGGTGCCAAGAAAGATGCATGCCGCAACTGTGGCAAGGAGGGCCATTGGGCCCGTGAGTGCCCAAAGGAGACAAAGGCCGGCTGCAAAAACACCAAAGGGAGGTCTCTCCTCAACGACACCAAGAACCACTTCCTCAAGAAGGCCAACAGGTGGTGACTGGATTCCGAGGCCAAGGAGCACACCCAGGTTGAGAAGGTGGGATTCTTCACCTACGAGAAGTCCTTCAAGTCAATGGTGGTGGCAAACGACAAGGTCGAGCCGGCGGTCAGCCAAGATGACAAGGATGTGGAAATCGTAGTGGGAGCTCATGAAGGGAACGGAAGTCCTCGATGAATCGACGGCAATGGAAGCGCAGAAGGAGGCCTTCACAAAGAAGAACACGGAGGCACTCATGCTGCTAGTTTCTGGGACGGCTGAGTCGCAGTGGGACTACTGACAGGGGTACAAGCTGGCAGCCACGGCCCGGCAAAAAAGTTGTGCCATCCATCAATCTAAGTTGATAGTGAATAAAATCTTCGGAATGAAACGAGTCTTGACGTTGAGAGTCGAGGAGGGAGATGATGTCATTTCCACCATGTAGCAGGTTGAGTCACTCGCATCACAATGCAACAACGTGGGGTGGAAGATCGACACACAGGCACAGGCGATGGCCCTCCTCATGGCCCTTCCTGACAGTTGGAGCCCTCACCTATGGCGCGGTCACAGAGTACATCTGTAATGAGGCATATAGATGGATTTGTGTGGAGTCCTCGTCTTCCTCATTGGCCCTTGTCACCAAAATGCATGGTTGCAGAAGCTAGGGCAAGGGAGGTGGCAAAGATGGCGACGTCAAGAAGGGTGCCAAGAAGGGTGCGTTCCATAACTGTAGCATGGAGGGTCATTGGGACCGTGAGTGCACCGAGGAGGAAAAGGCCTGTGGCACGGATGCCAAAGGCAAAAAGACGCTCCTCAATGACACTCAAAATCACTACCTCAAGAAGGCCAACCGGCGACGCCTTGACTCTGGAGCGGAGGAGCATTCATAGGTCAAGAAGGTTGGATTCATCAACTACACCAAGTCGAGCAAGTCCATGGTGGTCGCGAACGACAAGGTCAAGCCAGTAGCTGGCCAAGGAGATGTGGACGTGGAGGTGGTGGTTGATGGGAAGCGGGTGCAGGGCGTAATCAAGGACGTGCAGCATATACCCGGCATGGCTGACATTCTTAGTCTCAGCCGCTTCGCAGACAAGGGATACAAGATGCTCTTCAGGAAAACAGGGGTAGTCATGTGGGAGGAAGGTGGTGGTGAGCCCGTGTTGGAGGCTAAGCGCGAGGGAGGCCTCAACATTGTAAAGACCAAGATGATCCCCAGGGTGAAAGACTTAGCACACTTGCAAGAGTGCACTGTCAACCTGGCCAAAGGAGGGGGAGCTGATCGGGAGCTCTGGCATCAACAATTGGGGCATTCCTCACCCGTAGTCGTGAAGAAGATAGCAAAGCATGAGCTGGTACGCGGCCTTGTCATCAACGGTGCACAAGAGGCGACAGATGCAGTAAAGCACTAAAAGTGTGAGCCTTGCATTTTGGACAAGGCGAGGCGCAAATAGTGAATCTTGGACCTGTTGGAGGTCATGTGTAACGTCTGTGGACCATTCAAGAGGGCGTCAAAGAGCAGCGTGCGTTACCTTTTCACCTTTATATACGACTATGGCAGAAAACTCTACGTGTCCTTCATGAAGGGGACAGGAGAGATCCTGGGCCGGCTAAAGGAGTATGTTGCTATGGTGGAGAGTCAAACTGACCGAAAGGTCAGAGCGCTATGCAGCAATGGAGAGTACGTGGGCTCTAGCGGGTGGATGAATCAGTAAGGCAAAAAATGGGAACAAACTATGCCGTATTTGCCCTTATTCAAATGGCATGGCGTAGCGGGCAAACCAGATGCTGCTAAACATGGCACAGACCATGTTGGTGGCTACAGAATCATCGCAAAGCTTCTGGGCGGAAGCTGTGCGTACGGTGAGCTACACCATCAACCTCATCCCAACAGACGTACTGAAGGAAAAGAGTATCTAGAAGACATCATAGGAAATTTTGGAGTGGGCGCAAGCCAAGTGTGGCACACCTCAAAGTGTTGGGTGCAAGGCGCACACGATGGTGCATATTGAGCAGCGGCACGACAACAAGTAGGAGCCACGGGCAAAGTAGTATCTCTTCCTTGGCTATGAGAGCGTGCATAAAGCGTACCGGCTCTATGTCATGAGCCTTTGTGCAAGGAGCCTTTGTGGTCATACAACCGCATGAGCGACGCGGAGCTTGTGGAGGTCAAGAAGTAGTTGGGGGAGTTGGTGGACCAGGGCTTCATTTGTTCGTCGGTGTCTCCATACGTGGCACCACTGCTGTTCGTGAAGAAGAAGGCAGGGGAGACAAGCATGTTCATGGACTACCAGGTGCTCAACAACATCACGGTGAAGAACAGCTACCCGTTGCCACGGGCGGAGGAGTTGTTCGACCAACTACAAGGTGCACGCGTCTTCAGCAAACTGGACCTGAGGTCGAGGTATCACCAAATCCACATTGAGGAGGAGGATGTGGAAAAGACCGCATTTTGGACGTGCTATGAACATTTTCAGTGTCTCGTGATGCCTTTTGGACTAATGAATGCTCTTGCTACATTCATGGCAGTGATGAACTGGGTGTTCCATCCCTACTTGGACCAGTTCGTAGTTGTGTTCCTCGACGACATCCTTGTCTACTCACGGACGATGGAGGAGCACCAAAAGCACCTGCAGACGGTGATTGTGTTGACCTGATATGCTCCTTTTCCATGGCTGATATTTGGACAGGTACAGGACGGACTAGGCATGCACTGCTCCCTTCGAGTAAGTCCCCTAAGTCTGGTCCAGATAGACAAGGCATGCACTGCTCCTTTGGAGCAAGTCCCCTTGGTCTAATCTGGATAGTATAGCCAGCAAATACTGCCTAGGCCAACTCCTTGTGGCTTAGACGTTCCAGAGTTAGTCTTTGGAGCGAGAGCTCATTAGGTAAAATTCCAGCCCGGTGACTAATTATCTTTCTGACCAAAAGGGGGACATGAAGGTTCTAAGAGACATCTTATAACATTCCAAGGTCCTTCCTGGTGGCTGGCGCCACTTGGCGGTCACAGGGAGCGCCATATAGGCAGGGGGGATGACGCAATCTAGATTGCCCCCAAAGTGGCTCATCCAAGGAGCCACTACACGCCTGGGCTAGAGGCTGGCTCTAGGACTATAAGAACCTGTCAATTGCCTGTCATTGAGTACAGTTCGCTACCGCACGTTGCCCATTACGCTCAAAGGGCTTTCTCTTTGCCTTGCCTTGGAGGCATGGCTCACACAGCTTTTTGCACTTTCCCTCATCCTTGGCCTTGCATTCCCTCCATCCCATGAACCACTTCATGCTGTTGCATAGCTTGTAGTATGCTGTCGGCCACATGGCCAAATCGCCTGTGCCACAGCTCAGCATCTGTGTCGGTGGGGTTGGCCGCCATGGTGACGGCTTGTGGTGCAACATCAGGCTTTTGGAGACTTGGGCTCTTCAACCGCCGCATATTCCTCATTTGTAGTTTCAAGGGGTTTGGTCTGCAGCACGTAGAGCCCATCAACTCTTGGGACCTGTGCGACAAGACTCTCCTTGGGATAGGAGATCTTGATGTCCTTGTTCTTGACAATCACGGCGTCCTCCTCCGCGAAGACGACTGTCATGTCGTGGTCCATGATTTTGGACACTGACAAGAGGTTTGCCGCAAACGACGGCATGTAGACGACGTTCTCCAGCTTCAAGTGTTTTTCAGCACCGTTCACGTTGATGCTGATCAATTTATCTCCCTCGCCTTGCGCATGGACAAGGCTGCCGTTGGCACACCTGAAACAATGTTCAGTGTCCCCAATGGAGATGAACCCATCCTTCTCCCTTGAAGAGTGCTGGTTCGTGCCAGAGTCGAGCCCGTTGGCTCCACGCTTGAGTAGTGCCGCTCCCTTGGTTCCCGGCACACTCTCAGCCATCATGTTCGTCAACTCCTTCTTACCCTTTCCTTTGCCCTCATGTCTACCACCATTATCTCCGTCTTCCTTCTTGGGAGCCCTACACTCCCGTGCCCAATGCCCAGGCTTGCCACAGTAATGGCACTTCACAGGACGCTTTAAACTCTTTCCACCGCCACCATTGCCTTTTCCTCCACCGCCACCGCTTCCGCTGCTACTCTGACCAGAAGAGGAGTTCTTGCCACGACCACCGTACTGTGCAGCATAGGCTGAAGTATTAGCCTCACTACCGCTGCGATGCATGGCCTCATTGCGCACGTACTCGGACACTGCCTCATACGTCAAATCCTCCTCCTTCCAACTACCAAAGACGGTGATCAGAGGATCCCAGCTTTCAGGTAGCGCCAAGAGGAGGATCATGGCCTGCATGTTGGTCTCGATTTCCCAGTTCATTTGGGTCACTTGCTGCAATAGTCCTTGAAACTGCAACAGGAAGTCCGGAATTGACTCTCCCTCACTCACCCTCATCGAAATCACCTTTTGTAGGATGAAGAGGCAATTTGCAAGAGCTGTTGATTGGTGAACACGTGCAAACTTCTCATAAGCCTTTGATGCATGTGTGATACCTTGGAGGTGGACATGCTGTGACTCATGCACTGATGTCACAAGAATCGCAAGCGCCATGTCATTTTTGACACTCCACGCTTCATATCCAGGATCTGTTTTTAGAGGTTCAACCTCTTCTCCAAGGAACATCTTCAAGTAGCCACGCACCCTCATGAAAATCTCAAATTGCCATCTCCATAAGGGAAAACCAAACCCTGTGAACTTTTACATCCCACCATTGACCTGCTCGAGAGTGAGCGTCGTGGGTGTCGTCATACTGCTTCTTTGCTTCTTTGCTTCTCTGCTTTGTTGAGGCAGATGTAGGCTGATGTAGGCTGTTGTCTGCTACCGGTTTAGAAGGTGCACATCCGTCGCTTACCCCTTTAGCCGTTGATCACCTGCAAACAGAGAAGAACGCACACTAGCGAATCCACGATCGTGCCTCCAAGGGCAGAGCTTATCCTTGTTAGGGCCCAAGGGTTATACCTCCAAGGGCAGAGCTTATCCTTGGCCCTTGTTTGCTAAGTGCCAGCACCCAATGTTGGAGCTGATGGAGCACATGGAGCAGATGGAGGTGATGCACGTTGCAAGACAGAGAAGGTGAGAGAGTGTACAGATGCGTGCCTTACAACTAGTCAGTGTGGACCCATAACCCTTTGTCAACCTGCCTGAGGCGACGGTCTAGAAAACGGGTTCTGACACAATGGTTCCCGCTGACCGCTCTTGGTATTGCAACCAAGAGATGATGTCACCCTCAGAGCCAAGGCTCCACACTGAGCAGCTCATAGGAATCACTTCCTTGCACTGTGTCCTTAGCACCTGGTTACTTTCGCGCAAGAAGCGAAAGTAACCAGGTGCTAAGGACACAGTTCACTCTGATGTGTGTGGACCATTCCGCACCCCTTCGAACGGCGGCGGCAATTATTTCTTGACCTTCATCGATGACCACAGTCACAAGATGTGGATCTACTTCCTCAAGACAAAGGGAGAGGTCAAGGAGAAGCTGCAAGAGTTTGTCACCATGGTAGGAAGGCGTGGTAAGAAGCAGCAAGAGAAGCAGCTGAGGACGCCATAGGAGGCCTGGTCAGGGAAGAAGCCAGATGCCGCACACTTGAGGGTCTTTGGCTGTACTGCGTGGGCAAAGGTCCAAGCAGGAGAAGGAAGTGGCAAGCTGGATGCACGTGCTCGTAAGTGTGCAATGGTCGGATACGACACCGCACACAAGGCGTACAGGCTGTGGGACCAAGCGGCTGGAAAGCTCATCAGGAGCCGAGATGTCGAGTTTGATGAAAGGACGCTCAGCATGGGAGAGTCGATGGACCCTATCCATGCTCCCAAATCAGGAGAGTGGGTTGTGTTGCTCGAGTCAGGCGATCAAGCCCCTGAGAACTGGCAGATGGTGCCGGTGAAGAATGGTACTCCAGGGAGAGTGGCTGTACAGTATGACACGGCGACAGACTCTAACACTGAGTCTGAGTCGTCCGAGGCCTCTGAGTCAAACTCTGAGGCGAGTGGCTCTTCCTCAAACAGCGGATCACTGGCAGCGCAGGAGTAACAGAAGCAACTAAGCCTTGAAGCACCACCAGCAACACTCCGGCGTAGTACGTGCAAGAAGAAACATGCGTCCAATTCCAATGTTAAGAGTGCGGAATGGACCGGACTCAGCTGGTCATGCTTGGCTCAGGGAGAGCCTGTGACCGTAATGGAGGCTATGAACATGCCAGATGCAGCCAAGTGGAAGGAGGCAGTGGATGGCCTCGCATCCATTGAAGAGA
This sequence comes from Penium margaritaceum, assembly GCA_023375785.1. Classification (NCBI taxonomy): domain Eukaryota; kingdom Viridiplantae; phylum Streptophyta; class Zygnematophyceae; order Desmidiales; family Peniaceae; genus Penium; species Penium margaritaceum. The sequence goes on from SZWC01004285.1 coordinate 34,220, forward strand.
ACGGAACATGGGTTCTGGTGGACATGCCCCCAAACGCACACATGGTGGGGTCAAAGTGGGTACTCCGGAAAAAGTTCAAGCAGGATGGTACTATCGACAAGTACAAGGCAAGAGTTGTGGTGAAGGGGTTTTCCCAGCGTGCAGGCTCAGTGTACGAGGATACCTTCGCGCCTGTTGTCACCTTTGCCTCCATCAGATCCATGTTGGGCATCGTTGCTCCAAAAGATCTAGAGGTCCACCAGATGGATGTCAAGACAGCTTTCCTCTACAGGAAGCTAGACAAAGAAGTGCTGATGGACGTGCCCGAGGGAGTGAAAGCTCCAGAGTTCCAGGTTTGCAAACTGGTCAAAGCACTCTACGGGCTAAAACAGGCCCCAAGGATGTGGTACAAGGAGATGGATAGCTTCATGGTCGAGCTCACCTTCACGCACTGCCAGAATGACCCTAGTGTCTATGTGCGGGAGGATGAGCAAGGCTTGATGCTGGTTGCACTGTACGTGGATGACCTGATCATGTACTCGTCATCGGTCAAGCTGTTGAACAAGCTGAAGACAGATCTCAGCAACAGGTTCAAGATGAAGGACATGGGTCCGCTCGAGTTCTACCTCGGGATAGCTGTCCACCGCAATCGAGTAGCAGGCACCATCGAGCTGAACCGGACCAAGTACATCATGGAAGTCCTCAAGCGCTACAACATGGAGGACTACAAGCCCATCAGCACACCCATGACAACAGACATCAAGCTCTCCTCCTCCATGAGCCCCGGCACGGAAGCAGAACGGTGTGAGATGGAGAACATTCCCTACCAGTCTGCTGTTGGCAGCCTCATGTATGCCATGGTAGGAACACGCCCTGACATTTGCTATGCTGTGGGACAAGTGAGCAGGTTTGTGGCCAATCCAGGGCCACAGCACTGGCAAGCAGTCAAGCGCATCATGCGCTATCTACAGAAGACCCGACACATGGGACTCCAGTTTGGAGGCCAAGAAGGATCTGACCCGCTNAACGGCGTGAGATGGAGAACATTCCCTACCAGTCTGCTGTTGGCAGCCTCATGTATGCCATGGTAGGAACACGCCCTGACATTTGCTATGCTGTGGGACAAGTGAGCAGGTTTGTGGCCAATCCAGGGCCACAGCACTGGCAAGCAGTCAAGCGCATCATGTGCTATCTACAGAAGACCCGACACATGGGACTCCAATTTGGAGGCCAATAAGAATCTGACCCGTTGCGGCTGGTGTGCTACACAGACGCCGACTGGGGAGGAAGAATCGATGATAGAAAGTCCACCTCGGGCTTTGTGTGCCTCTTGAATGGTGGTGCAATCTCTTGGGCAAGCAAAAAGCAAGACTGTGTCTCCCTCTCTACCGCTGAGGCAGAGTATATCGCTCTGTCAGAAGCATGCAAGGGGACACAGTGGCTATGCACTTTTCTTGCCGAGATGAAAGTGCCACAAACAGAGGCAACACATCTCCGCATCGACAACAAGAGCGCCATGAAAATGACACAGGATGATGTCGTCTCCCGGCGCACCAAGCACATCAACATCAGGTACCACCACTCACGCGACCTGGTCGTAAAGGAGAGCGTGGACCTGGAATACATGGAATCCAGGAAGATGCTCGCAGATTTCATGACAAAGGCGCTAGACAGCGAATTGCACTCTGCAGGTACTCGAGGCATCGGTATGGTCAACGCAGCGGACAAAGACTGAGGCGAAGACTGCTGGAGAGAGGAGAGATCTCACAGCTAATGGACAGAGGTGCAAGGGAGATTTTGTTGACCTGATATGCTCCTTGTCCATGGCTGATATTTGGACAGGTACAGGACGGACTAGGCATGCACTGCTCCCTTTGAGTAAGTCCCCTAAGTCTGGTCCAGATAGACAAGGCATGCACTGCTCCTTTGGAGCAAGTCCCCTTGGTCTAATCTGGATGGTATAGCCAGCAAATACTGCCTAGGACAACTCCTTATGGCTTAGAACAACTCTTTCTAACCAAAAGGGGGACAGGAAGGTTCTAAGAGACATCTTAGAACATTCCAAGGTCCTTCCTGGTGGCTGGCGCCACTTGGCGGTCACAGGGAGCGCCATATAGGCAGGGGGGATGACGCAATCCAGATTGTCCCCAAAGTGGCTCATCCAAGGAGCCACTGCGTGCCTAGGCTAGAGGCTGGCTCTAGGACTATAAGAACCTGTCAGTTGCCTGTCATTGAGTACAGTTCTTACCTTTGAGACTCCTCACAGAGTTGTCTACCACAGACAGACACTAAAG
>SZWC01004285.1:58902-73263 GCA_023375785.1 Penium margaritaceum
CCCCGCCTGCTTCCCCTTCTCTCTCCCCCTCCCTGCTACCTCCCCTTCCCCCCTCCCTTCGCAGTGCCGAACGTGATGCAGCAGCCACGCCCCCGACCCCGGCAGCAGCCGCCGCCTCCTACCTCCCTCCAGCAGCGGCAACAACAGCAACAACATCCATATCAGCAGGAGCAGCAGCAGCAACATCCGTTTCAGCAGCAGCCACCACAGTCATCTGCTGCACCGTTGCAGCAGGCCCCACACATGGCGAGCACAGCAATGCCAATGCCAATGCCGATGCAGATGCAGATGCCGACGCACGCAACCAGCCGACCAGTCTCCTCGTACGGCAGGCACGTGGCAGATCCTGCCGCCACGTCAGCAGCGGCAGCGGACGCGTTGGCACTAGCGTCGCCTTCCAAGGTGGTGCTTTCAAACCCCCACGACAACATCAACTTCCAGCAGCGCCGCCTTGCTGCTGCGGCTCACCAGCAGCAAAAGCAGCCACCGCCGCCACCGCCGCCGCTGCCGCAGCAGCAACAGATACAGCAAAGGTTGCAGCAGCCACAAATGCAGCAGCAGTACCTGCAGCAGCAGCAGCATTATCATCATCATCATCATCATCAGCAGCAGCAGCAGCAGCAGCAGCAGCAGCAGCAGCAGCAGCAGCAACAACAACAGCAGCAACAACAACAGCAAGTGCATCAGCAGCAGCACATGCATCAGCAGCAGCATATGCATGAGCAGCAGCATATTCAGCAGCAACAGCAGCAGCAGCAGCTGCATCATACGGTGCAGCAGCAGCATATTCAGCAGCAGCAGCAGCAGCATCAGCAGCAGCAGCAGCAGCAGCAGCATGAGCAGCAGGAGCAGCAGTATCATCATCAGCAGCATGAGCAGCAGCAGCAGCATCAGCATCATTATCAGCAGCAGCAGCATCAGCAGCAGCAGCAGCAGCAGCAGCAGCAGCAGCAGCAGCAGCAGCAGCAGCAGCAGCAGCAGCAGCAGCAGCAGCAGCAGCAGCAACATGTGATGCAGCTGCAGCAGTTCACAACTTTGAGTTCACACCTTGCAGTTGGCAACAGCGGAGGTCTGCATCCTCAAACGCGGACGCAGCACAGTCACATGCGCAGCGCTTCGCTTGCTGGTGCATTCGCTACTGGTAATGGTGGCGGTGGTGGCGGCGATGGTGGTTTGGGCGTTTCCCCCTTCTTTCCGGCTCCAGCGCGCCCATCCATGCCGATGCATGCGATGCCGGCGCATGCAGCACCGCAGGTGAGGGTAAGCCATGGCATGCTGCGCGCGAGCAGCATGGACCTCTCCCTGGAGGCCGATGCGTGGAGAAGAGACATTGAGCAGCCTGTGCCTGCAGCAACAGCAGCAGCAGCAGCAGCACCGGCAGCAGGGGCGGCAGCAGCATGCACAGCAGGGGCAGGAGGAAGAGGAGGAGGAGGAGTAGGAGGAGCCCCTGCTGGTGCCGGTTCAACTGCTGAGGTCGCAGCTGCTGCTGCTGCTGCGCGGCTGCGCGGAGCGGGAGCGCCAAGGAGCGGCAGCACCGGCAGGCCCTTGCGATCAGGTGCGTCGCTGGGCGGCAGCTGTGACTGGGATGCAGCCGCTGCTGTGCCGATGACGGGACAGGTGCAGGGGCCCTTGCATGGAATGGTGTTGCCGCATTCGTCTACAGTGTCGGGGGCCGGGGAGCAGCGGCGGTTCCCCGGAATGCAGCTGCAGCAGCACAAAGACCACCACCAGCAGCAGCACCAACAGCCGCCGCCGCTGCCGCCGCAGGTGCTGTTGCCGCAGAAGTGGCGGGCGCCTGGCGTTGCTGCCGTCGCGAGCATAGAGCGTGCGCAGAGCCTGCAGGAGATGGAGTTGCAGCAGCATGCTGCAGCGGCTGCGGCTGCTGCTCCAAAGCCTCTGCTGCGGCATGGGTCTGGCGCTGTGGACGGGAGCAGCAGCAGCCTGATGCGGGAACAGCAGCTCACTGATGCCCCCGCCTCCTCTGTTGGCTCTAGCGGGGAAGGCGGAGGGGGAGGGGTGCGCAGCAGTGCAAGAGCTGCTGTTGCTGCTGCTGCTGCAGCTGCAGTAGCAGCTAGGAAGCAGCTGAGGGCTCCAAGTGCAGAGCCTGATCACAGCCAGCACAGCGGTGCTGTCCTTCCGCTCTGCAGAGACGAAGGTGACCCTTCTGCTGTCCAGAACAGTAGGATGCTGCAGTCACACGATTTTCTTCTTCATCAGCAGCAGCAGCAGCCGCAGCAGCAGCAGCAGCAGCAGCAACACCAAAAGCCGAAGGCAGGCCAGAGGCGGCATGCGGTGTCGGCCGGCAGGGCCATCCAAGCAGCCCAACGTCCGAGTGGGAGCCCGCTTCGAGGCAGCGCCACGGCAGCGGCAGCTGCGGCAGCAGCTGCTGCTGCTGCCTCAGCAGGTGGTGCAGGCCTGGGCTTGCACAGGCTGTCGGGTGCCACCAACGTTTCCCCGTCCCCTTGCCGGCCGGGGAACCCTGTGCCTTCACTCCCGCCGGTGGCACGAACCGCGTCCCCAGCGCCGTCCGCTCCTCCAGCACCGATTGACGACCTGTACCCTGCATACGGAATGCCTCCACCGGAACCAAGTGAGCTGATCGCACACGCACGAGAGGAGCCGAGGCTCCCTGTGGCCGCGGGGCGTCCGAGAAGTCTGTCGCCTCTGCAGATCCCCTGGCGTGCGGCGGAGACCCCGAGGTCGCCTCCACCGCTCCCCGCCGAGCCTGTCCAGCACGATCCTGCCAGAGCTGCCGTGCCTGGCCCGGGCACTGGTGTGGGAGGCCCCCCTCTGAACGCCCCGGCCAGTGGCGTCGGTGTCGGTGTCGGCGTCGGCAGCACTCCCCTGCAAGGACAAAGGCCTGGCTGCGATCCAACGGGGCTTGGTGGCGTTGGCGTGGGGCACCCGTCTGCCTCTGCGGCTCCTTCTGTGGCCCTTTCGTCTGCCGTGGCTGCGTCGGCTGCTCCCACTGCTTCTGCTGCAGATTCTGCAGTGGCAGGGTCCAGCTCGGCTTCGGTTTCGCGGAAGAAGCAGGTGAATCCTGACCTGCTGGTGGGGCGGAGGGTGTACACGGCCGCCGCGGCGGAGAAGGCGGTCAAGAAGGGTGCGAAGAAGGGGACTGGGTCCACTGCTGCTTCTGCTGCAGATGCCGGGTCCGCTGCGGGGAAGCGGTCCAAGTCAGTGGGTAAGGTGCGTGCGGCCTCTGCCCATCCCGTGTGACAGACATGGAGGAGGGAACTCTCTGCTTTCGTGTGGGCCGAGAGGAGGTGGGTTGAGGCGAGCCTTTGCGGAAATGCAGCATAGCTCGTTGGCTGTCGAGTTGCGAGGTTCAAGGAGTAGGGGACGTGCGTGGAGTGGGGGGAAGGGGGGGGGGGGGGTACCAGGATCATGTGAGGGCAGTCACACTACTGCCCCCACCCGGTGGAGGGGGACGGGTGGTGCAAGGTGCCAATGGGACCACTTCTCTCACGTCTCCTCTTGGAGTTCGGTTGGTCGACGTGCGTTTGGCGTTCTGGCTCCAAGGACGTATGCAGCGTGTGCGTCTGGGGGCCGAAAGCGATGGTGGACGTGCTGCTGTTGGCCATGGTTCATCTTCCTCTTTGCAGGCGATGGGATTAGTGTTGACCGGTGAGTCAAGTGTGGGTGGCGGAGGTGAGCTCATTCTCAGTCTACAATCATTGGAAGAGTGGGTGAAGGCAAGCGTCTTGCGCAGTCTGTTTGGCTGTGCAAATGAAGTGGCTGGCCTGAAATGGGGTCGCTGGCAGCATCCTGGCATTGACATGTTCCTGAGTGGGCTTTGGTGCATTAGGCAGAGTTGTGGCCACAACGGTGCATGGGAGTAGTGGGGAAGAGGAAGGGGGAGGGGTCTGCTCTCTGGAGTTGTGGGGGAGGGGAAAGGCGCAGGGGGGGCCAGGGGGGGGGGGGGGTGTGGAGTCTGGGGCTCATGAGGATGTGTTGCCGTCTTGAAGCAGAGGTGGCTTACACTACAAAGGAATCCCTCAACATCACATTTCACATGTTCATTTCAGGCTGATACAACTCTTGACCTAGAGCACATGCTTGCCACAACGCAAGTTGATGATATCTCAAGTCTTCTGACACATGCAGTCAAAGCCCTGACATTGGGTGGCATGAAGTGAAGAGAAAGGCTAGAATTGCAAATTCACGCCTGTCTTCGTGAACGATGATGGTGAGCCTCCAGCTCAAAGAATCATGGATGACATTGTTGTGATTTGTGCCGTTCCTGTACAGTTTACTGTGACCACTCGGCCGTATCCATACTCGTGCAGATCCCTGAGGCAGGCAGCCCTGGTGACACCGGCGTGACGACAGGCGGCGGACTACCCGTCTGGAGCTGACCGACCACTGTTCCAGAGCCCCAGATGTCACCGGGACTCCTTGCTGTGTCTTCTACGTTTTGCAGGCGCCTTTCGGCGGACTGGGCATGAGGCCCATTTGCATGTTTTTGCATTGTATACTCGCTGTCAGTCGATGGATGCATGCATGTGACCAGTCGTTGCGTGCGTCTTTTGATTCTGCACGACTAGGTTCAGACGGCGTAGGATTATGACATGTGTGCGCAGAGTTACGGCCAAAACAGTGGTTTTGGGCCGGTTTCAGGACAGCTCTTGGACTGCCGTGTGCGACACCCGCTGTGCGCCGCGGCAGGTATTTATGCCCTGGACCTGTCAGTTGTCATTTCTCACTGCATATGTTATATTGAAGCATTCTGACACTCTGACTTGTGTCTCTTAGCCAAACCCTTGCCGTTGCGTGTACGACCTGTGACTGTCGTCACCGTCTGACTAGGCACTGACGTCCGGTCAGCGGCCGTGTTGCTAGGAAGCTTCAACGCACTTTCTCATGGTATCAGAGCAGTGAGACAGATCTCACTGAGCTGCGCAGCAGAGACGCAGCAGAGCAGCAGCAGCGAGAGTCACCGCAGTAGCAGATTTTGTGGGACCTGCTGGAGACGGCCGTTCGCCGTCCGCGTACTCCACCCTCCACGTGAGATCGCAGCTGCTGAGGCAGCAGCAGCAGCGCGTACCGCCACGCAGAGGTGTGTGGCGGCTGCGGTGCGTGCAGCCGCCACTCCCCCCTCCCCACAGCCACAGGAGCAGAGCAGCAGCAGCAGAGGCGGCGGCGGCAGCCGCGCAGCAGCAGCGTAGCAGCAGCGGCCGCCACAGCAGCGTGGCAGCAGCGGCGGCAGCAGCAGCGCAGCAGCGGCGTCGGCAGCAGCAGTGCAGCAGCGGCAGCGGCACAGCAGCAGCAGCGGCAGTCGCGGCAGCAGCAGCAGCGCAGCAGTGGCAGCAGCAACGGCTCGAGGCGGCGGCAGCCAGCAGCAGCGCGCGGCGGCGGCAGGCAGTAGCAGCTGCAGCGCGTACCAGCAGCGCCGCGCGCAGCAGCAGCCGCCGCGCGCAGCAGCAGCAGCGGCAGCGCAGCCCCCGCTGCCACCGCTGCACACGCAGCTACGCAGCTGCTGCTACAGCTGACAGCGCAGCTGCAGCAGTAGCTGGGCGGAAGCTGCTGCGCAGCTTCCGCGGAGCTGTCGCGTGCCACCGCGCAGCAGCAGAACCGTGACAAGAAAAAAAAAAAGAGAAAAAAAGGACGGTACGAGCTGATGTCAGCATTGTTCGTTGCTGACGTCATCAGGTCGTGCTGACGTCAGCAACCACTTGCTGACGTCAGCATTACACTTAGCCAAATTTTCAACCGAAAAGTCAAAAGTTGCCAGCGTTTCAAATCTCCGATAAACGCAGTCGGTTTTGAAATCCGGCAAAGTTGACCTGTCGTCCCATAGTGAGCGGCGACATGAGGTCGCCCGACGACAAGGACAAGGGACCAGGTGATCCCTCCTCCTCTTCTTCAGGGGTATTGAGCCCTCGCTCGTAGGCCATTGAGGACCTGCGCAGTCAACAGGAGGAGATGCGTCGTCTGCAGCGAGAGCAGACTGACGCGATCCGCACGCTGACTGAGCTCCTGCGCACTTAGTCCACGGCTCCTCCGCGGATCTCCGAGGGAGTTGCCAGCGTTGCGGCCTCCACCCAACACTCGGCTCAGGTGCCCGTGACAGGCGCCCCGCCTGCTTCACCTCCTGGTGTGGTTTCCCCACGACCTGCGGACCTCCTTGATGACGAGCCATTCATGCCAGGCTTCGAGGATGACTCCCAGGAGCGGGAGATTCGCTTTCTACAGGAGCGCCTCCGTCAGCTGCAGACGGGTGTCCGACCTCCACCCGTGTCCCCGATACGACCATCACCTGACTTCCCCAGTGACCACCCTCTACCAGGAGTTTTTCCCGTCACTCGCCCTCCTCAGCCTGCGGTTGCTCTCCCCACGGAGAGGCAGCCAAAGGACTTTGAGGCACCACCTCCACGGTACATCAGGGAGGACGGATTTGACTACTGGGAGATCCTGTTTCAGGTGTGGGCTACTTCTGAGGGAGTGTGGCCTTACTACCACAGCCCATACCAGCCTACAGATCCAGCACAGGTGTTGACAGCAGCCCGAGCCATGCGCGGACTTCTCTACACCCTGCCACGCGAGACTGTTGTTGACTTCCGTCCCTTCCTCGGCGAGGTTGGCACAGGCACCGGAGCTGATCCTCGTGGAGGCTGGGATCTGGCGTTGTCCCTCCTGGCCGCAGAGACGCACGCCATCCGTGCGTCACACATTCGTGCCTTCCACTCCCTCCGTCAAGGACCAGCGGAGCCTGCTGCGGACTACTGGCGACGCGCCATGCGTATCTACACGCGCCTGGGGACCTCAGGGGGCACACAACTGTGGGCACTTCGGACGATCATGCTCGGAGTTCGCCTGGAGTACACCGACATATGCACACGGTACAGCGACGCTGCTCTCGAGCCTTTCTCAGCCACCCTGCAGCTGCTCCCGTGGGCCCATCAGCTTTTCCTCCAGGTGACGTCGGCCCGCAAGGCAGCAGTAGCACATCAGGAGACTTCTCTCGCTGCAGCAGTCCTCGCCTCACCACCATCTTCCCTCCTGCAGTCACCCTCACCTTCCTCCATCACGACTACATCTTCCTCCTCCTCTTCGACCCCGTCTACACCCACGCAGACGCTGGGCGTTGCAGCAGCTGCCCAGGGGAAGAAGAAGAATAGGAAGCGCGGATCGGGTCAGCAGCAGTCGTCATCCAGTGGTAGCAGTGGCCGTTCCGTGCACTGCTACAACTGTGGAGGTGCCCATCGCTACACCGAGTGCCAGCAGCCGCTCGACTGGGAGCGCATCACTCGCAACCTTCAGGCTGCCCATGCCGCTCGCACCGCGTCCGGCACGTCGCCCGCACACTCCTCTGGACGTGCGGCGACTACGACTGCAGCTGTTCCTACATCCTCACAGGCGAGCAGCAGTGATCCAGACCCACGTGACCGCACCATCGCCGAGTTTCGTCATCTTCTGGCGCTTCGCTTTCAGGGAGGTGCAAGTGTGTTGTCATCATCGAGTGGGTCACAGACTGCTTGTTCGTCCGTCCTCGTGACTCGTGATGACACGTGTGGGGGAGCACACTCCGCATGTGATGATGATGGGCCTGACTGCACTGACTGGATTCATGAGTCTCACCTTCGTGATGTACGTCGTTCCTTCCCACTGACGGCTCAGCGTCCCTTTGATGCCAAGTGTTCTATTGCTCATTGTACAGTGACGTCCACCAGTCGTGACTCTGGTGGCACTTGGATCATTGATTCCGGTGCCACCCACCACATGACGTGTCGTCGTAGTGACTTCGTGGTACTTGGTCCTGTCACGACTGTCCGTTCTGTTCGTATAGGTTCTGGTCAGTCCTTACCGGTTCACGGTGTTAGGGTTGTATGCTTTGATGGTCCGTCTGGCCCCCTGTATCTCTCTGACGTGCTGTTTGTGCCTGATCTTGAGCTCAGTTTGCTGTCTGTGCGTGCCTGCACTCTGATGGGTCTCTCCGTTGAGCACACCGCTGACTCAGCGATTGTGACTGCTCTTGACACCCGTAGCATTGTCTTGCGTGCTTCAGTCGTAGATGATTTGTATCGCATTGCTCACCCCTCCTCCCCTTGCTCTCCCACCTCCTCTGGTCGCGTTTTTGTCACTGGTGTTCTATCCTCGGAACACCAGCGGTTGCTTCACCGACGTCTGTGTCATGTGGGCTTGGACACGGTGTCGAAGCTCATCCGGACACAGCCCGCTCTTGGTCTTGACGTGGCTTCTTTCGAGAAGCCACCCAAGACCGACTGTCTTTTTTGCGCTCAGGGTAAGATGCACCGGTGCACTTACCCTGATTCGGGTTCCCGAGCGCTGAGGCCCCTCGAGTTGGTCCACTCGGACGTGCTTGGTCCTCTCCCGGTCGAGTCGCTGTCCGAGAGGGGCCGGTATGTTCTGACGCTGACCGATGACTTCACCCGGATGCGGTGGGTCTACAGTTTGCGTCAGAAGAGCAACGCCGCCCTTGCGGTTCGGCTCTGGCTTGTGATGGCTGAGCGTCAGTCTCGCCACACGCTACATACCTTTCGCTCGGATCGCGGCGGTGCGTTCCTCGGCGAGATGGACTCCTTCTTTGCTGAGCACGGTATTTTTCACAAGGTCTCCGCTCCTGCTACCCCACAGCAGAACGGTGTATCTGAGCGCTGGAACCGCACCATGGAGGATGCGGTCCGCGCCATGCGGTCTGAGTGCGGTCTCCCGGTGTCCTTCGCATTCGAGGGCTTCGCCTACATGACGTGGGTCTGGAACCCCCTCCCGCATGGTCCGCTTCCGGATCATGTTACACCGTACGAGCTCTGGTTTGGCCACCGTGCCGATCTTCGTCTCGCACGCATCTGGGGATCCCTGGCCTCCGTATGGTACACCGAGGACCAGCAGGGGTCCAAGGTCTCCCCTCGGGGTCGCTTGTGTGCCTTCATCGGCATCTCCCCGCGGTCGAAGGCCTGGCGCTTTTGGGACCCCACTCGCCGTCGTGTCATTGAGTCCCGTGACGCGCTGTTTTTTGAGTCACTCACATACCGTGATCTGACTTTGATCACAGCGCTCTCTACATCTCATGTCCCTTCCTGTGAGGGTCCTCGGCGGATGGAGGAGACCTCTTCGCCAGCGACCATTCCTCGCCAGGCTGATGTGTCCGCTCGAGTCCCCTCTCGATCTCCAGCACTTGATGATCCGGCTATCATTGCCGTTGGTCCAGAGATCCCACCTGCCCAGCCTGCTTCGCACCCCAGAGGTACAGCTGCTCCCACGCGTCCTCCTGCATCACCCTCTGTGTCCACTAGCACCCTTGTTCCAGCGTCGGACCCAGCCCAGCCCACTCCTGTCTCTACGTCGGCTGACAATCCTGTCTCAGTGTCCGGGCCAGCCTTGCCCGCTGTCATCCCCAGCTCAGTGTCCCCCACACACGCATCTCCGCGCACGGCATCTCCGACTGCCTCGTCTCAGCCCTCACCAGCTGTGGTCGTACCTGTCCCTGTGGTCGTACCTGTTCCTGAGACTGAGGTGCGCCCCTCGACCTCTGGTTACTCTCGTGAGCCCGGTGGTCGCCTTCGACCACTGGATTCTGGAGCTCAGCGAGCGTCGGGTTCTGGACCCAGACGTTCCTCTCGCAGCATCGCAAGCGGTGAGCCAATAACGGCCTTAGGCCTAAGTGTCCGCACTGAGCTTTCAGAGGTACATCTAGCATGCCCCATAGGGCACGACCTGGTTACTCGCGAGTTCCATATCGCCTGTGACGCAACAGCTGATCTCGTGGCCGTCAGGCCAGACACTGAGGCGTGTGCACTTGCCACGCAGAGTTCCCCCTCTATGGCGCCGGACTCGGGCACATTGAGGGAGGACTTCTCATCGTAGGATGCTGATGCCTGGCGAGCTGCTTGCGAGGATGAGCTTCGCGCTATCCGAGAGCACGGAGTCTACGAGCTAGTCGACCTTCCCCCTGGGAGGCAGGCGATTCAGGTCAAGTGGGTCTTTCGCAAGAAAGTGAAGCCGGATGGCTCACTGGAACGCTACAAGGCCCGCTTGGTCGTCAAGGGGTTCTCTAAGATTAAGGGAGTTGATTACACTGACACCTTTGCCCCTGTCGGCCGCATGACCTCAGCACGAGCTCTGTTCGGTGTAGTAGCTCAGCATGACTGGGAACTACACCAGATGGATGTGAACAACGCGTTCCTCCATGACTCTTTGGATGAGGAGATCTACGTGGCTCAGCCACCTGGCTTTGAGGACAATGAGAAGGTCTGGCGCTTTCGCAAGTCCTTGTACGGCCTCAAGCAGTCTCCACGGTGTTGGAACCGGGCGATCACTGGCACCTTGACTCGCGTAGGATACGTACAGAGCGAGGCAGACCCCTCACTCTTCATCCTACCAACACCCGAGCGGTTTACCGCCATCCTGGTCTATGTTGATGACCTTCTGATCACGTCTCCGTCACTAGAGGCTGTGAAGGAGGCCAAGGCTGTCCTGCAGACTGCCTACAGGATGAAGGACCTCGGTCCTGCATCGGTGTTTCTTGGTATGGAGATTGTGCGAGATCGCAGACATCGGACACTGTTGTTGCATCAGGCCCGATACGCACGAGTCGTGGAGGAGCGCTTTAGCGATCTCCTTGGTGTAGTGCCCACTGCTTCCACACCACTCACACCTGATGGGCAGGATGCCCTGAAGGTGGATGACCCTACACAGCTGGGGGAGACAGTGGACGTGACCTTGTACCTCCGTCTCATTGGATCTCTGATGTACCTGGCCACTACCACGCGTCCCGACATCGCGTTTGCCATCAACCTTCTCGCTCAGTTCTCGCAGGCTCCACGTGCGAGAGCTCTTCACGCGGCTGTGCGAGTGGTACGGTACGTAGTCTCCACGCCGTATCTCGGACTCTGCTTTCGTCGGCAGTGTTCGGTGGTTCTTGACGGCTACACTGACAGCGACTGGGCTTGGAATCCTGACGGGCGCAGTCGCACTGGTTACGTGTTTCTGCTCGGTGGTACCGCTTTGTCTTGGCGAAGCGGGAAGCAGGGCTGCATCGCACGTAGCTCGTCGGAGGCAGAGTATGGGGCTTTGGGGGCAGGGGCTGCTGAGGCAGTTTGGCTGCAGCGCTTGTTTCTTAAGCTTGGGCAGTCAGTACCCGCCATTGTGCTGCGTTGCGACAACCAGAGTGCTCTCGCCATTGCGGAGAACTCTGGTGTTTTTCATGCTCGCACAAAGCACATTGCGGTTGAGCATCACTTCGTTCGGGATCTGGTGGAGCGACGCGTGATCTCCATCATGTGGGTTGGCACTGACTTGCAGCGAGCTGATTTCTTGACGAAGGCACTTGCCCGCGGAAAGTTCCAGGTGACCATTCGTTCTGTTGGGCTTCGCCCCGTACGTGACAGTGGTTGAGTGTGGGATGCACGTTGCCGTCTCATCTGTCTGTGTCACTCACTATGTGGTTATACCAGTGCTGCACATGTATGGACATGCGTACCATCGGGTCATGGGGGAGTGTTGTGATTTGTGCCGTTCCTGTACAGTTTACTATGACCACTCAGCCGTGTCCATACTCGTGCAGATCCCTGAGGCAGGCGGCCCTGGTGACACCGGCGTGACGACAGGCGGCGGACTACCCGTCTGGAGCTGACCGACCACTGTCCCAGAGCCCCAGATGTCACCGGGACTCCTTGCTGGGTCTTCTACGTCTTGCAGGCGCCTTTCGGCGGACTGGGCATGAGGCCCATTTGCATGTTTTTGCATTGTATACTCACTGTCAGTCGATGGATGCATGCATGTGACCAGTCGTTGCGTGCGTCTTCTGATTTTCTCAGAAGACGCACGCAACGATGTGTGTACGACCAAAACAGTGGTTTTGGGCCGGTTTTAGGACAGCTCTTGGACTGCCGCGTGCGACACCCGCCGTGCGCCGTGGCAGGTATTTATGCCCTGGACCTGTCAGTTGTCATTTCTCTCTACATATGCTATATTGAAGCATTCTGACACTCTGACTTGTGTCTCCTAGCCAAACCCTTGCCGTTGTGTGTACGACCTGTGACTGTCGTCACCGTCTGACTAGGCACTAACGCCCGGTCAGCGGCCGTGTTGCTAGGAAGCTTCTACGCACTTTCTCAGACATACCCTCACGTTTCTGTTAAGGGATTGCATCCATTTTGCAAGTTGTGATGGGTATGCTCCATTCTTTGCATTGATGTCGCACACGCAAACCATGGACATGCTAGACCTGTAGCGAATTCGACGGAATCTTTGGCCACCTAGGCCAAAACCAAGGTGCTTGAGGATCTTTGGCCTTCAGGCCATCCCGTCCGACCACGCACAGGCCACGGACCCCTGCTCGATCCGCGTGGCATCGGCCGTGCGCTAGACAATCAATAACATTGGTGAAATTATTGAGATTCTTAGAATATGGGCTTTGCCATTGTTTAGGAGGGTGAGGGGAATGTTGGTTATTGTCACAAACACGCGCAAGTGCCCTCTTGTCTCCATTCATGCACACACCTCACCACTGCAGGTGATTGATCTGGATTAAGGCTCTCTGGTGCAAGACCGTGGTGCAGCATGAAGAACACAGAGGATGTGCTTCCCTCAAGCTGCCAAGTGGTGGCTTCAGCACCAGTTTTGTCACATGCCTTAGTTTAGTAATACACTCATATACTAAAAGGGGATACAACTTGTGGGAATGCATGCTTGTTAGTTGATTGCATGCTTGCATGTTCCTAGAGTGGTGAACCGGGTTGCTGATCCCTCGGGACCACACGTCCGGCTTGTGCCGGCGTGTGAGAAACCGCTTGGAGCTCGTTCGCTCCAGGGTCGGGTTCGATCCCTGGGTGGCGTCCGGGCCCCACGACGATTGTCTCGCGTGGGTGGCCCGGTCAATTGGCTCTCACCACCTCGCTCACACTCACTCGCTTGTTAAGCTGTGACTTGTTACTACATTTTCTAAGTCGTGAGCGTTCCCCGATCCATGGCGTACGTTGTTGTTCGTCACCTGCTTTCTTGCTAGCCTAGCAACTACGCCTACCTACTGGTATCAGAGCAGGAGGGCTATCCCTCCCGCCGCGACGTCCTGGGACCTCATGAGACTCACGCGCTAAGCGCCGGGTGATCCCGCACAAGCCACAGCACGAGACAGCGGCGGCCTAAGCAGCAGCAGCGGCGGTCATTCTGTACAGCCGCTGGCATCACACTCGTGAACCTCAGCACGAGATCGTGGCAGCTTAGGCAGCAGCAACAGCTGCCACTCTGAGCAGCTCCAATCATCGAGTGACGGGTGATCCCGCGCAAGCCACGGCACAAGGCCGTGTCGACCTAAGCAACAGCATCAGCAGTCATTCTGTGCAGCTGTTGGCACCGAGCGACAGGTGGTCCCGAACAAGCCACAGCACAAGACCGCGGTGTCCTAAGTAGCATCTGTCAGGAATGCTGTCCTGGCGTGCCCTGAACTGCCTGAGGTGTCCAAGGCTTCTTAGTGCAAAGAGACTTCCAAGGGAGGTGTGTGCTTTGGGTCGCCACAACACCAAGTGCAGAATTCTGGCAGAATACAGATTGCGGAAACTGAGAAGGGCTGCGAATCATTAATGGTTAGTTATTTTGGTGAGATTACATCAGATTCTTATAGCCTGTGATCTGAGCTTTCCAACGCATCCAAGCACGCCCAAAACGGAGCAGTATAGCCCCTGCTACGCCCATCCAAGCAACCCTTGGTGGAGCCGCCTTTGGCTGCCACCGACGCGAGTCGTCTCCGACACGAGCCGACGACGGCTCGAAGCGCCTTTCCTCAAGGGCGGCTCCCCCTGGTCCAGGGGACCTCCCTGGTTGCTTCCTCTAGGGCCTTGGGGTCTACGGAGCCAGTTGGAGCTGAACACGGACCACCGGCGGTGGAGTATCCCGTCACCCCGGACAGATACCAGATTCCATCCGCCTCACCACCCGAACTTTGGGTAGGGCTAACTTTCTGAATTCTCAACCAAATCGAGCAACTGAAAGCTCGAAATCGCATGGCAAAATCCAAGGAGTCCAAATCTGCAATCAGATTGGACATCCAACCACTCTCTAGTGGTCGGACCAGAAAAACGGCAAACGGCAACCATGGCAGGGGCACTTTTTAACAGCATCGTTGGCAACCACTCTGTGCCATTGCCAACATCGCACTCACGGATCTTAGCGCGAGACTGCAGCAGCTTGGACAGCGGCAGCAACCGCCACTCTGGGCAGCCGCTGTCATCAACCGATGGGTGATCCCGCACGAGCCACAGCACAAGGCCGTGGCGGCCCAAGCAGCAGCAGCAGCAACCATGCCTTGCAGCCGCTGACTTCGAGCTCGTGAACCTTGGCACGTGACAGTAGCAGCGTAGGTGGCAGTCTAGGCAGCCGCAGCAGCCGCCGCTCTGTGCA